>JADRCD010187077.1:0-47456 GCA_019843815.1 Montemys delectorum | reverse complement strand
TCTCCAAGAGGATGCCCCCCCCCAGACCTCCCCGTCCCCGTCCCTGGGGTCTCAAGTTTCTCAGTGGTTAGGTGCTTCTCTCTATCTGGGCTTTTATTATCCTCCAGCAACCATAATGTCAAAGACAATGCTTCTCACTAGTGTCAAGAGATACCAAATTTAAGAAATCGATTATACAACTTTCAATCCAAAGAACAGAGATCTGTAGTTCTGTTGCGTGAAGAAGAGGAACAAAGTGTGCTGCAGGTCCAGAGGGATAGAGGGAAAAGACCATCTCCCCACCCCTTGTTTCATCTTATTATTTGATTTGTATCCATAGCTGGCAATGGGGTTCGCCTTATTCAGTTCACTGTGTGAATCACAATCTCTCCTGGCAACACCCCCACAAACATACCACACTCATTGACTTAACAGCTAGCTAGTCGTTCTTTTGTCCAGCCATTAAGACACCTAAAATTCACTTATCAATTCCAACTTATCTTGATATAAGTGTGCAGTAACATGATCTTCTGTTATTGGAAATAAATTTCTAAATTTCGTTTGTGCAGCATTTTGGCTGATCTTTGAGAGTTAAGCATTTTGACTACTGTGAAGTGTTTAACCGTATGTTCTCCTCAGAAGCAGAATTAGGAAGGTTATTCAATGGCTAGGCAACAACATGTCAGTCTTTTCCTTCAATTGTAGCAGGCTCTCAACACTATTGATCACCTATTACCATGTACCTAACATTGGCCTATATACTGACCAATAGGACCAATAGGACTCTGTAGTAAAGACTGCCTTTTTCTTGAGGATTTGATTGTATCCCTAAGCCTTTAACAACTTAGATGTCTCTCCAGCCCAAGACTGACTTTTTTGGAGGCATTATAAAAAGCTTCATAAATAAACTAAATACTGTTTATAATGGCAATTATACATCAAACATCCTACAAAACTTTACAGCATCCTTATACAACATTGAATGTTCAATTCTAAAGTTAAAATGTCTTTTACAATGAAGTACAACTAAGCGAAGTCCACCTACAGACATCATCAAGTGAAACTAGATATTTTGGTGACAAGTTAATGGGTCACTTGGTAATCTAAGGTAATTTTAAGATCTTAAGCAAGGCACAACATACTGTTGATGTATTCAAAGGATTATGGAGGAAAAGGGAAAGGCTTAATCATTTAACTGATTAGTGAATAACTCACCACCATAAAAATATGAGATCTAACACTGTAATACAAAATCTGACACAGACAGCATATTTTCCTATGGTATTCTAGAATTTTCATAACTGCTCAAAACAATGGGTCCTAATATCTCTCCACTTCACAAAGGGGAACAAGAAAGCATTGAGAACATTTATGTTTTGTCTAAGATGAAACAGGAAGGAAACAAACCCAGAATATAAATTTAAGCATTCAAATTTCAGAGACATAACTCTTATAGACATATTATATTCTCTGGTATTATAAGCATTATGATGATATTACTAAGAACTAGTGTGCTCCTTGCTCTTCATGTGAACACACAACTGAGATCTGCATTTTATGGTTCATGTTGTAGAATTAATTTAATCTTTCTTTCCTTTTCCTTGTAAGTATTTTAAGCTTTCACAGTTAATATTAACTTCATTACTAAATATTTCATTGGCCAAGCTTTCAAATCACTTAATGCTGAAGGAATGAGATATTCAATGAAATGATTTATCTTTAATATATTCCACTTAAAAATAGAAATTTCAAATCTTTTTAGCACACCATAGCAATATAATACTCCCTTTATTTTCAAAATGATTATGACACATTATGTATTCATTTATTCATCTTCCTAAAGACATTTTATAATATTTGTTTTGATGAATTCTTGGAGCTAATTAAGTATTCACTGAATTACTTTAATCTAGGCTACAATTGCTTTACACCAAGCTACATTTTGCTGTAGATTTCAAGGCTGCTGCTGTGGTTTTACTTTTAAGACTCAGCAAAAATAAATTTCTCGAGAGATACAGTAATAGTAAACTGTCTCCAAGATGGTATCGTAGTCAATACCATCTGGTTGTTAGTCCAGTCTTGCCTTGTCTGTGGATTTGGGCAAAGCACTAGTTGATTCTAAGCCTTCTTCAGGTGTTAAATACTCATATTAACAATTCCCTGTCTAGAATAGCATTGTAAAGAAATAATAAGTTAAAAATGTATATGAAGATGTTTACTTCTTAAAAGTTCAATCTATTACCTATTTGTGTGTATTCACACACACACAAACACACACACACACACATGTACATACATACATACACACACACACACACACACACACACACACACACACACACACACAGAGTCTTATAGTATTATTAGCCATACTAGTACTCATTCACGCATTTAGTCAGTACTAACCAAGGTGAAGAACTATACTCATAGTTGGATATTATGGTTCCTGTTTGTAATGCTAGACTTTGGGCAGAATGACCATTGCAAGTTCTGGGAATCCATGAGTATGGTGAGATCCTACCTCAAAAAGTTATTGATATTGATAGAATTACAAAGTGATTGTGAAGGTACCTACTTGACTAAGCTGAAAATATAACTGAAAACTTGGGATAATAATATTGTCACATCTGTTCTTGGATAGGAATGAGGGACATAGGAAAGAAAGTGAAATTTTCAAAGGCTTAGTTCAATAGGAGAATGTGTGTAGCACTTCACAGAAAGGTTGCCTGTGGCATTGTGTGTGAAATAGGAGCAGAACCTTCCCTCTATCGTGTAGGGCTAGCCAGTTTGAATCTATGATTGCTTTTCAAAAGAAAGAGTAAGAGTGTGTGCCTTGAATTATATTACAAAGTTGGCTACATTTTCTGAATATCAGCAATGCCAGTGTGGAGTATGCATGGAAGACAAAAATAACACACTTTAAAAATAAAGAGCTAAAATGGATATCTTGAGTTAATCTTATATTGAACTACTTTGCTGAAGGTGTTTATGAGCTATAGGATTTCTCTGGTTGAATTAGGGGGCACTAATATATACTAGCACACCATCTGCAAATAGCAAATCTTTCACTTCTTCCTCTCCAAGTTGTATCCCCTTGATCCCACTTAGTTGTGTTATTGTCCTACTAAAATGTCAAGTACTATATTGAGTACATATGGAGAGAATGAACAGCCTTCTCTTGTTCCTGATTTTAGTGGAATTACTTTGGGTTTCTCTACATTTAGTTTGATGTTGGCTATAATCTTGTTGTATATCGCCTTTATTATGGTTAAATATGTCCCTTGTATCAGTGATATCTTCAAGATCTATATCATAAAAGGATGCTTGGTTTTCCCAAAGGCTTTCTTCAGAATCTAGTGAGCTAATCATGTGGATTTTGCCTGTTTTATCAAGAAGGTACACATGAATCTCTCTGTGAAGGGAAAACAGAATTGACATCAGAAATGGACTTGGGGTAAGGAGGTGTCTGAGGGTGGATAGTTGGATACAGGAACAGTAGGGATCATTTTGGGGAATATGGAGTGAGAAAGTACTGGGAGAGAACTGGAATCAGAGAATACCTCTATAATTATCTAGGAACCTAGTGTAATGGAAACTCCAAGGAATCTACAAGGCTGACTCCAGCTAAGACTCCTAGATGATCTGGATATGGGGCTTGAACTGACCATGTCTTGTAATCAGGTAAGATGTCCATTAGAATGATTGGTATACCAACCCAGGAACACAATCTTTGACCTATAAATTGTCTCACATACAAGGTGTTCTGGGCTAAAAGCAGTGGATATAGATTGTTGTTTGTATTTTCTACTCCCTCAAGAGGGGTGCCTGTACTTAGGTGAGGTCAGGTGAAATTTTTTTTTTAGGTGAACTCTTAGTTTGTCAGATGAGGCTAGAGCTTGTGATTCTGCAGTGGAAAGAACAGGTAGAGATGAAAGCTTTGGAGAAGGGAAAGAGGAACAAGGACAGAGAGATAGATGAAGAGACAGAGTCGGAGGATGGAAGAAGATGGAGGAAGAAGAAGATAAGAACTGAGACCATGTGGCCTGAAGGAGGAGGATGAGGAGAACGAGGATGAGGAGGAGAGCAATGAGGAAGAGGAGAAGGAGGGGGAAGAAGAAGAAGGAGGAGGAGGAGGAGGAGAAGGAGGAGGAGGATGAGGAGGAGGAGGACGAGGAGGAGAAGAAGAAGAAGAGAGGACTGTATGCATGAGAGTTCATGGATACCACAAGAAAACCCATAGAATCAACCAACCTGGGCTCATAGGGGGCTCATAGAGAATGAACCAGTGACAACCAGAGAGCCTGAGAAGGACTGAACTAAGTTCTCTGCATGTCTATTATAGCTGTATAGCTTGGTCTTCTGATTAGACTCTTAACAGTGTACCTGATTGTTTTACCTGTTTAGCCACCATTTCCTTCTCCTGGGTTGCCTCATCCAGCCTCAGTAGAAAGGGAGTGTTGTGGATAAACCGGGGGCTAATTATATTTCATGTTAATTCTGTTCTCCTGTGAGGGGCTGTGAGTGAGGAATGAGTCAGCACTCAGGTGATATTCTATAAACATTCTTCCCAAGTTAATTTATGAATAAAGGTAGAGTCGGTGATTGGGCAGAGAAAAGGTAAGGTGGAGCTGAAGGGTTTGGGAGAAAAGGAGAGAGAGAAGATGACTGAGGAGGAGAAGAAGAGAAGTGGAGCAGAAACACCTGGCCTGGAGCTGTAAGGGGTCTCTTATATGAAGAAGATGGTAGTGGTAGATCTGCCCAATCTAGGTGCATAGCATGTATTAATATTAATTGAGTTGTGTTTTCATTGCACGGACTTATTTGGGTTGGAGATTTACCAGAACCAACAGGAGATGCCTAATTTTACTGCAACTTGATATACAAGATTGACTCATATCCAAGGGAGGCTTGCTCTTTCCTGGAGAGATATGGAGGAATATATGGACAGAAGTGGGTGGGGGGAAGGTAGAGGGGACAAGGAGGTGAGGGAGGGAAAATTACACTAGAGATACCAAAAAGGAATGAACAAAAGAAAGAAAGAAAGAAAGAAAGAAAGAAGCAAAGAAACAAAGACAGAAAGAAAGAGAGAAAGAGAGAGAGTGAAAGAGAAAAAGAGAAAGATAGAAAGAAAGAAATGAGAATGGTGAAAGATAGAACAAGAGAAAGAAAGAGAAAGAGGAAAGAAAGAAAGAAAGAAAGAAAGAAAGAAAGAAAGAAAGAAAGAAAGAAAGGAAGAAAGGAAGAAAGGAAGAAAGGAAGGAAGAAAGCAAATAATTGTATTTATATATTATAAACTGGGTACATAGGTATAACCTCTCCATGTACTCCATGTATTTTATTCCATATCTGCATACTCTAATGAATTTGTAAACTTATTTTCTTAGCTTTAAATGTCAACTTATCCTGCCTGGAGTCACTTGAGAGGGAGAGTTCAACTAAGGAAGTATGTAGATCATATTGTACTCTAGGAATACTTGTAAAGAATTATCTTGATTATTAATTGATATGGGAGGGCCCAGCCCACTGTGGGCAGCAATATTCCTTGGCTAGTCCAAGGCTATAAAAACATGTTAGCTAAGCATCAGCAAGAGAATGAGTAAGTAGGGAGCCAGCATATATTTTCCTCCATGGTTCTTGCCTCCAGATTGTGCCCTGACTTCCTCAGGTGATGGATGGTGACCTGGGAAATAAGGCTTCCTTCCTGTGAGTTGATTTTCACCAGTGTAGTTCATTACAGTGTCAGGAAGATAAGCTGGTACAGTAGTCGGAGATTAAGAATAATAATGAATTATCTCACTAAATTGAAAGAAAGCCCTCAACATCAGTATGGTAGCTCTTGTGTTTTGCACCCATTATTAAGATAGTAAGTTAGGGAGAACAGGGTATAGCTCCTGATACCAAAAAAAGGGGCATCTGTAACTGAGGCTGATACTTCTACCAGGAGGAAATTAGAGAAGGTGGTATGCTAGCAAAAATATTATCCCAGAATTGCTCCTGTCTAAAGGAAATACAGGGGCATAGAGTGGAGCAGAGATGGAAGGAAAGGCCATCCAGAGACTGCCTCACCTGGGGATTCATCCCACATACAGATACCAAACCCAGACACTATTGCTAATACCAAGAAGCACTTGCTGATAGGAGCCTGAGAGGCTCTGCCAGATCCTGACCAATTTGGATGTGGATGCTCTCAGTCAACCATCAGAGTGAGCACAGGGACCACAATAGAGGGAGGAGTTAGGGGAAAGACTGAAGGAGCTGAAAGGGATTGCAATCCTATAGGTAGAACAACACTATCAACCAACCAGAAACCCCAGAGCTCCTAGGGACTAAACCACCAACCATAGAATACATACATATGGACCCATGGCTCCAGTTGCATATGTTGCAGAGGATGGACTTATGTGGCATCAATGGGAGGGGAGGCCCTTCATCCTGTAGAGGCTCAATGCCCCAGTGTAGGGGAATGCCAGGGCGGGGAGGCAGGAGTAGGTGGGTCGAGGAGCACCCTCAAAGCAGGGGGAAGGGGGATGGGACAGGGGTTTGGCAGAGGGGAAACTGGGAAGGGGAATAACGTTTGAAATGTAAATAAATAAAATAACCAATAGAACATTATTGAAAAAAGAACACTCTTCTCAATGCACAGTTTTTGCCCAGGCAAAGATAAAGGAAGACAGGGTATGTCAGGGACAGAGTGTCCCTGTTGTTCCCCAGTCCCTGAGAATTTGACCTTATCTGAGTAACAGTCTATTCTCGGAGGAACCATGGAGTGTTCTCGGAAAAACCATAAAATGTTTTGTCAATGTTCCACTCCGGCCAGGCGTGAAGCCAGGTACACACCCCCACCCACTTCCTCTTAACGCTTCCTTGCTCTGCAAGTATAATTACCCTGCCCTTCTGAAGTAAAGTTAGACCTTGACAACCATTTCTGCTTGGTCTCGTTCCTTTCTCTTGCCCGTTTCTCTTTCAGGCTCGGTCCCCTTCAGACCCTGGTTAATTACTCGCCCCGCGGGATGGGGCAAGGGTAAAGTCGTGTCACACTGTCCAGGATTTCAAAATTAAACATTTTTAAATAGTAATTTTAGAATATGATTGACCTCAGACAAATTAAACCACAGAAAACAAAATATAAGACACATGAGGACTCTGCCTAGATGATCTCATGAGGTTACCACAGAGTTTACATCTGTGTCTCATCTCTCTTCAAAACACCAGTCCTACTAAGTTCAGAGACCATCCTAATTGAGTATAGGTACAACTTAACTAGATTTTATCTCCAGAGTCACTATTTCCAAACAAATCCTGGCTCTACAAACAACTTTTTGAAATTGTGTGCATCTTAACATCTTGTGCTTATTCTTCTGCTCACACTGATTCACACCAAAATCACATATAAACTATAAACTTCTGTCTTTATTTCCCAACATCTTCAAAATTCTTAACCAATTATTTTATTAAGTCTAAATCTTATATAAATTTAATAACTCAAAAGTTAAAAGTATCACTATGTAAGTAATCTAAATTATGCCCATCAGAAAGTTACTTAACAGTTAGTGCAAGACCTGTTTTTACTAGTGGCCATGGTAACTGCAATTCTATAATTTAAGTAGTAGGAGGACTATGCAAAAACAGGTCTGTGTTGTATACTTTAGAGATCAAGCTTGGCATAGAAAAGCATATATTCTTTTACTTCCATGAATTTCAGAATGATGAGCAGTAAATATAGTATTGGAAATAAAATGGTAATTACATTTGAGATAGAAAGTTATTAAACAGGAGAGATGAGACATAATGGGAGTCACAATAGTGAGAAACATGTTCTGTTTGTCGAGTCAGGTGATGCTTCCAGAGGTACTCATACATATAAAAATATGTCTAGTTATATACTTAAGCTCTGTGTATGTTATGGAAATTAGAACTTAAAAATAAGTCATAATTAACTAAATTGTGAAAATCAGTTTTTGCTTTTCTCTTCCTAGTAATTTGAAAATACATTCCATAGACTCACACAACGAAAGGCACTGAAAACCCAAGAGTGGGAGAGACAAATGTAAGAATCTGTAGAAACTAATAGGAATCTCAAAACCTCTCATAGGCTCTGTTGGCTCTGGAGACTTCATTTCCACAGGAACGCGATGATGTGTGTGGGTTACTTACAGGTAATGTCAGAACATCAATCAGTAGAACTTAGTTCAAAGCAGGCACTGTTATCTGACATTTATACATGCTTCTGTTCAAAGGTAATACATTTTATTTTAGGCATGTATGTGGATATTGATTTTTATTCCTCACTTACTTGATTCTTTTATTAACCTAAAATATTCTGATCAGACAGAGTTGAGATGAGAGCACAATAAAGAACATCAATACATTCAGTAATCAACAAGGTATAGAGACACATTAAGACTGTAATTGTGAGAAACATTTCTAGTGTACCACACCAACCTTGACAATAAATGGAAGCATAGGTTCATGGAATTTAAAAATACAAAGAAACAGGATTAAGAAATATTTATTCCTTTAAGAGATAATATCTAAACAGCGTATGTGTAGTGAGAAAGTTCTACAGCAGGTCCTTAATAGCACAATCCCACCCCCCACACACACTGAAAGTTTTTAAAATGTTTTGACTATTTTCAAAATTATCATTAATTATTCTCATGTTCCTTTCAAAATTGATAGTATAGAAAGGGTAAAGTCTAGCTCATTATGTGCAATTCATGAGCATCTTGTGAGAGGTGTGCTAGAGTATTAGGAGGTATAACTGTGATCCCTATTTCTTTACTGAAAATACAGCAATGTGAATACTATAACAAGAAAGGACTCAGCATCACAGGCATTCAGACTACATGAAGGACAGCTTCACATTCTCCAGTTGAAAATCTGGACAAGATTTATTTTCTTTTTTTCATTTTTTTGTATTGATTTAAGTTTTATTGCATTATGATAAGAAAAAATACATGATTTCAATTTACCTGAATTTTTTAACATTTAAAAACATATTTTAAGTAAATAGAATTATATCACATTCTTGTTTCTCTTTTGTACCCCAACTCCTCCCAGACGTCCACTCTTTAATACCTGCAATACCTTTTATTTTTTTATTTTGTCATATTCTTTAAAATTTATAAAATATTGTAACAATAAAAATCAGTATTATAAAAATTATTTGATATAAACAAAAATCAACTGAACAGTCTTATGTAGATGCTTGTCTATGTTTTTCTCAATATACATTTTAAATAACTCCAATCTTATTAACTGTATATTTTAAAATAATACATCACTACTAGTATTTTTTTAAATGAACATAAATTCATAAAGTCTCTTTGTTTGTTTGTTTTCTTTCTAGTAGAGCTTAAAATCTGAGCTCTTACTGTGCTACAAGCCCAAAATAAGAACAATTTTTAGACATTGGATTTCATTGTAATAAGGCTGTACTTCAATGACCTTCACATCACCAAAGGATTTTACCTCCATCAGAGCTAAGCTGAGAGTTGACAGTTCTGCTGCACCAAGGAATGAATTGTGGGCACGAATTTGGATACACATTTCCTACTATGGTCAAAGCTATTTGATTTGAGTGATTGTTTTCATTCACAGCCCAGAGAACAGGTTACATTCATTTAAGAGGTGGTGTGTGTATTAAGATGGTCTAGCCATGAAGTCGTTCACCAACTGTTTCAATGAACAATGGTTCTGCTTGGAAGGTGGCACAGACATTAAGTGAGGGGAAGAATCTAGCTCATTGGCTGTGATGATTTTGAAAAACATTCATTTCAGAGAAAGAGTAACTTATAAAATCCTCTTCTTCAAAGTTGATACAATGATTACAAACATCAAGCAAAGCATTCAGTCTCATTCTTTGTTCTCTTTCAAGCCACCTCTAAGTTAATTGTCTATGTTTCTTTTGGCTGTATACATACATTTGAAATAGGTAAGCTGTTCTGAAAATCATAGTATAGTGTAAAAACATCAAATAAATAATCCTACTAATAAAGATGCTGAGATAGGAGAACCTTGATTTCAAGACCATTATGTGATATACAGCAAGACATTGTCATGTACAAACAAGCAGAAAGTGTATATGGATTGTACAATTACCAAGTTAGAAAGACCACTGGATTGCTAATTCCTCATTTTTTTGTATTTCAATCAATTAGGATATATTGGTAATATTAATTTTCATATTAAGATATTAAGAAAAAGTAATTGTTACTTCCTATTATTTTTGTTGGTAGAGGTGGAATTAGGTTTGTGTGGGTTTGTTGAAATATCACTTTCTTGCTTCTTCTAGAGTGTACTTTTGCTCCTTTTGTTGGTGTTTTCCATCTATTATCCTTTGAAGGGTGGGATTTGTGGAAAGATATTGTATAAATTTGGTTTTGTCATGGAATACCTTGTTTTCTCCATCTATGATAATTGAGAGTTTTGGTGGGAATAGTAGCCTAGGCTGGCATTTGTGTTTTCTTATGGTCTGTATGACATCTGCCCAGGATCTTCTGGCTTTCATATTCTCTGGTGAGAAGTCTGGTGTAATTCTGATAGGTCTGCCTTTATATGTTATGTGATATTTTTTCCTTACTGCTTTTAAAATTCTTTCTTTGTTTAGTGCATTTGGTGTTTTTACTATTATGTGATGGGAGAAATTTCTTTTCTGGTCCAGTCTATTTGGAGGTCTGTAGGCTTCTTGTATGTTCATGGACATCTCTTTTATAGGTTAGGGAAATTTTCTTCTATAATTTTTGTTGAAGATATTTATTGGCCCATTACATTGGGAGTCTTCACTCTCTTCTATACCTATTATCCTTAGGTTTTTTTTTTTTTTTTCTTCTCATTGTGTTCTGGATTTCCTAGATGTTCTTGGTTAAGAGCTTTTTACTCTTTGCATTTTCTTTGACTGTTGTGTCAATGTTTTCTATGGTGTCTTCTGCCCCTGAGACTCTCTCTTCTATCTCTTGTATTCTGTTGATAGTGTTTGCATCTATGACTCCTGGTTTCTTTCCTAGGTTTTGTATCTCCAGGGTTGTCTCTCTTTCTGATTTCTTTATTGCTTCTATCTCCATTTTTAGATCCTGAATGGTTTTTTTTCAATTCCTTCACCTGTTTGATTGTGTTTTCCTGTAGTTCTTTAAGGGATTTTTGTTTCCTCTTTAAGGGCTTCTAGCTGTTTACCTGTGCTCTCCTTTATTTCTTTGAGGGAGTAATTTATGTCCTTCTTAAAGTCCTGTATCATCATCATGAGAAGTTATTTTACATCTGAATCTTGCTTTTCGGTGTGATGGTGTGTCCAGGACTTGCTAGGGTGGGAGAATTGGGTTCTGATGATATCAAGTAACCTCGGTTTCTGTTGTTTATGTTCTTATGTCCTCCTGCCATCTGGTTATCTCTAGTGCTACCTGCCCTGGCTAAATCTGACTGGAACCTGTCCTTCCTGTGATCCTGGTTATATCAGAACTCCTCAGACTCAAGCTGTCACTGTGATCCTGTGATTGTGGGATCTTGTGGTCCTGGGCCCCTTAGAGTACCTTGGAGTCAAGCTTCTTCTGGGTATTGTGGGATTGGCTGCAAAATTTGTGCCCAGGGTCTGCTCAGAGTACCAGCCCAGACAGACCTGAAGCAACCTGTGCCACTGGGCTGATGGAGTTCGTGTACCTAGGTTCCGCTGGTCCCAGTTACTCCTGGTATTGGGACAGATGTTGTGTCCTCCTCACCTCTAATCCTATGATCAAGATTTATTTTCTTTATCCCTTAGAAGTCACGTTTTTAGTGAGTTCATTTGCTATCTTTCCTTTATACAGAATCAACAGTAATACCAAGCATTGTATCACTACACAATAATTCCACAAATTAATAGGTTAGTTAGTTCCTAGTGGGATTGCTATGATCATCACATTTTGATAGATGTAATGAAAGTGTATAAAGCCAAGGACATGGTTTGGGCTTGAACATCCTCTAGGACTCCTGAACTTGTGGCTAGTTTGGGCTAGGCATGAAGAAAAGAGAGATCTAAATTTCTTCAGCTTTTGGCTTATTGGGTGACAGTTGGGATAATCATCACCTCTTATAAGTTGATAGTAGGTAAGATTAGCCATAGAGGAGAAACTTGAGAAAAAACATATTGCAAAAATGGAAAGAAGTCTGTAGTGATTGTCACATTATTAAGGTCAAGACATAAATATCAACCCAGTGAAAGGAAACGTTGTTCAGCTGAGGTACCTTGAGTCTAAAAAAAACCTGTTCTACGAAAATTTTACTAACACTAATAACGAACATTGATTATTCAAATAGCCTGGCATCTCACTTAATTTAATATATCTACTAGATTCAGTCACTGGAAAAGATGGGGACAGATCCAAAGTTTATTACTAGGAACATCAGATATACTGGTTTCGCAGAGCAGTTAATTTTCACATCACATGGCCAGCATAGCTTGTCCAAATACAGGATCATGGAATCTACTCAGGAGAAGGTCTAGTTTAATTAGTGAAGTCTGGGCTCAGTCTTAGAATTTGAATTTCTAATGAGTTTTGAATGATGCTGTATTAGTAGCTTTATGTCACTGTAACAAAATACCCAAGCTGATTAACTTGAAAAAGTAAAGGTTAACGTGGGCTCATAGTTTTGTGGTTCACGTCCATGATCTGTTCTTTACAGCTTAAGAAGCATGGCAAGACAGAGAGTAAGGCAGAAGCTTTCTATGACTTGACATTGCCTATTTTCCGAGCTGGGGAACAAAGATGAAAATGAAAGTATATCAGATCTAAGACTTTAGTCTACCATAGGGTGTCAGTTCCTAGTATTGGGAATATTGAACACAAATGTTCATAAAAGTGGTGGGCCAGTGAGAAGAGAGGGACTAGAAATAGGACTCAGGCTACAACATTCGGAACTCTAAGGACCTTCTCCAGTAGTCAGGCCCCAACTACTAAAGGTACCACAGCCTTCCACCAAACATCCCCAACTGAATAACTAGTACCTGGATTGAGCCTCACAATGACCTGAAATGAAACATTCTCCAGACACACATCCTAAACACGTAATTTAAGGAACAAACTTTTAGCCTTTCATAAGGAGCAGGTCTTTAGCAAGACCCACTCTACCTTGTAATGGGAAATGTTTGGAAGTCGTAAGTTGTTTGCCCTAAGCTGTTTTGATGTATTAGTTATCTAGAATAATATATAGATGTTTTGCCAAAATTAGAAATATTAGAAATATATACTTGTGCAGAAAATTTTCCATAAGAGAAGCAAACAACTTGAGAAGATAACCAGATGCAAGAAGATAACTGGAGCACGTGAACCCTGCTCCAGAGTGACGTCAAAAATAGTTTAAAGAGACAGCATGGACACGAACTGTCATCTCCACCTCAGTAGCAATGGCTGCCTGAAGTGATCCTCTGAGCCAGAGCCTCCAACTCCAGCTCTTGCCACTGCTTCAGCTGGTGCTGACATGACTCTGCCACAATGACCAGAAACCATCCGAGACCACCTGAGTCGTCGTGGGCAAGAAACCTCCATGGTCAAACAGTCTTTACAGGCAAAATATTCTCCAAGGTCAAGCTCGGACTCCGAGGTCAAACTTAGCTCTCCAGTCAGCCAGCTCACTGACAGCTTGCTAGACACCAGCCAAGAGATAGCTGAGCTGCTTTCACTTCCGGGATGCCACGCCCTGCATCAGAGATAGCTGAGCTTGTTCCAAGGGACACTGTCAGGTCGTATTTACTCTAATAGGCAGGAAAGTGAAACTGTAATATGCAGTAAAGTGAAATGTTTAGCTATTTTATTGCCTTAGCCTTTATCCTCTTAGCTCTGATAACATATTGTATGCTGTGTGTAGTTGTATTGATCACTGACATAAAGCATTCAAATCCTAAACAGTGTGTTGAGCCCTCTCTTCTCACTCCTGAGGCAGTTCTCGCAGTGGAATCCAGAATCCGAATCCCTGAGTGGAGGAGTTCTGTCGCCCTCCTTCCCAGCAGGGGTTAAGCCCCTCGGCCACTACTTGAGACACTTTGGAGGGATATTTAAGATACAAAGTACAATAGTCATAATGAACAGATCAGATCAGATCACTTGATAAGATGCTGTTGTCTATGAAAATAATGATGCCATTTAAACATTTGTTTCTCCATATAATAAAGTGACACTTAGAAAAGAATTTTGATGTTTTATTTAGTAAAACAATATTTCCACTTTGAAACAGCTATTTATATAAATGTACATAGTTTAAAAAGAAGTTGCAGTAAGAGCTCATTACTGGGGAGCAAACCCATGAGGCTGCTTTATACCTTCGATTAGTCCCTCATGCAACATAACTCAACTCATCTGATACACCTCAACAGCTAACGGTTGTACACTAAAAGAATACACAGGAAATTCACAGGGTGTTCAGGGACCAAGGTCATAAGGTTAGAGTATAGTAGAGAATTAAGATTTATTCATAAAAGCTATGAATCATGTGGAAACAGATCCTAAAACATTATTCCACAGCATGTGGAGAAAAACACAGAATGAAAGTGCTCTTTCACAAGAAATTTTCAAAACTCCTCAGCATGTTTCCTTACATAAAGTGTGGATAAGAAATGCAGGGAGTCATTTGGATAATCTGATATTTACGTTATGGCTGATGACAGGAAAACAAATGATCTTCCTGAGCAAATTGGAAAAAAGAAAAAGCTTCAGTCTGGCACATGGCTGGGAGAAAAGGGAGCAGAAAGGCACTGAAACAATGAAAGAGGAACTCATGTCTGACAACTTGGAAAATCCTCTATTTAGGTTACAAAAGACTCTAAAGCAAAGATTGCCTGGAGCCTGGAGCTCTTTGTTTGCAGTCTTCAGTTTTAGACTTAATTATTAGTTTTCTGTTGTTTGAGGCAACTGTTGGTGGTAACCTGTTAGGGTGTCCCTGGAAAACTAATCAACTATTCTGATTCAACAGAAGACAAACATGTTGAGCTAGATTTGGAAGGACAGACATTAGGACAAAGACATACCTTTGAACGCACAAATTGTTCCTTTTGGATTATAATGACTATTAAATAATAAAATGAAAGTTTCTCATGCTAGTACATGGAAATATCTAAGGTAACATCTTCCTACTTTGCCAATAGTTCTTAAGAGTTAGATGTCATCCTGAAGCTGTTAGAATAATTGAAATAGGTCTGGCTGTATGGCTCAGAAGTTAAAGGCTAGGCTCACAACCCTTAGGAGGAACAACCACATGAACTAATTAGCACCCTCAGAGCTCCCAGGGACTAAAACTCCAACCAAAGAGTACACATGGGGGAACTCACGGCTCCAGCAGCATGTGTATAGTAGAGGATGGCCAAGCTGGTCATCAGTGGGAGGAGAAGACCTTGGCCCTGTGAAAGTACTATGCCCCGGTATAGGGGAATGCCAGGGCCAGTAAGCAGGAGGGGGTGGGATGGTGAGCAGGGGGAGGGGGGAGGGAACAGGGGATTGTTTTGTTTTGTTTTTTTTTTCTTTTTTGGGGGAGGAGAACCTGGGAAAGGAGACATTGTAGATAAAGAAAACATCTAATTTTTTTTTAAAAAAAGGAAGAAATATAAGTTTGTCAGTGAGAACTTAAAGTTGCAATATGAGATACTCCCCATGAAAGAATAACCAGAAATCTGGCTATGTGTATAAGAAGTAAACAAAATAAACACGAAACAAGACAATCTGTAATGTCGTAAAGAAATTCAATGAAAAATTATCTAGAACATCTAGAAAATTTCACAATAACAATGAACTGACGCAGATCTTTTACAGATCAAGAGAAGCATGTTTTTTCCTACCATATTTTTATACATTTTGAAATATATATATATATATATATATATATATATATATATAAATTGAATAAATTTATTACCAATCGGTTTAAAAATTCAAACTGATTAAAACATATTCTTCAAATGTACAGCTTACTTGTTACACACATAGCAAATAGCAATGGAATCATGAAAGCATTAAACGAGTGAAAATAAATGACACTTACGTTGTGTAATGTGGGATGTGCTGCAGAAGAAACCAGTTGAGTTATCAGTTCAGTAAGTCTCTTGTCATGATGGAATGATTTCATTCCTCATCTTAGTGGGATGATATGGTTGGAAACGGGATATAGAGTGAAAGAATATCAAATGTCCTCTTTGTTTACAATAAACTTTCTGTAAAAGGTCAGAAATAAACATATATAAATTAAAAAGTATTTTCAATTAATCTTCACACACAAAAAAGAAATAAAACATAGACATTCGCTGAGGGAGAACTGAACGAGGAGGTTTTTATTAAATTTCTTGAGAAATCCTGAAATGACTAACATTGGAATCTATACCTCAATGTAAGAAAGAAACTAGACATTGAACACATCCCGAGTGCCACAAGAGAGAGGAAGGAGGAGCAAGAATGAAAACTTAAGACAGAGGTGGAGGCCTGAAGCAGCTCCAAGGAGGGAGTGCACCATGGGGGTGGGAGGGGCTCCTATAAGAAAGCTTACACTATATTATGGAGAACATTTTACTAGGAACTTTGTCATAGCCTTTTTCAGGATGTTATATAGCCAAGACTGACCTCAGTCTCACTATGCAGACAAGGATAACCTTGAACATTTGATCCCCCTACCTCTGGCTCCTCAGTTTGAAGATTAAAGTATGCACTGGTTTGTGTAGTGTGAACAATCTAATTTAGGACCTCACGCATACTGAAAAAGCATGCTACAAACTGAGCTCTATCCTCAAACCACAGTTTTATTGTTTTGAAGCAGGTAAGGAACCTCACTAGAGGTCAGAGTTATTGAAGGCTATTTTACCTGACAAAAGAGACACTTTCAAACCATCAAAATTAAAGGCCCTGCTTTCAAGCCTCCTGGCCATTGTGTGCATAATGACGGCTTGTTAGACCTCAACAGCCTTTCTGAGTTGAAAAGGCATCATTTTTGTGTGCTAGGAAATGTGGCTGACTGCACATCTATCTGGAAAATTTCCCCTTCCCACACCAATGGCATGAGGCATGAAGGGTTTGCACTTCTGTGAGAAGCAAATGTTCTTTCAGTTTTCAATAGCTTACACAGAATGAGAAAATGCAGTTTCCTCCTGTTAATTTGGCAATCTGTTGTTTTACTATAAAATCTTTGCTTTCTATTAATAAGCTAGTATGAATGTAAACCTTCCTATATCCTCAAATATTGTTGTTTAAGCAACACAGATGTCACTCATTTTTATCTGCTTTTCAGGTTAGTCTTGTGGAAATCAGTAACAGGAATATTCTGAGGTATATGGTAGGTGATTTATCTGATAAGAGAAATTTGCAATGTACTTCCACAAATCCAGGAGGCATAGCCCTCACAATACTGGGTCTGGTTATATATGTAAATCACCATTGATGAAGGACTCTACCAAAAAATTATATAAACGCAATAGTATTGCTCTTCGGCTCTTAACTAAATTTCATAGTTACATTGAAAATTCTGAAGTTTTAGTTTTGGAGTTCATTTAATTTGCAATTTATAAAATACTGTTTCATATAAATTTTTTAAACTATACATTTATACATTGTTTATCTTTTCCCAAATTAATAATTTTAAGTAAATCTAAGATCTTTAATGTAAGGTATTATAAGACTCTGGAGAACCTTAGCTTACCAGGGACTCCCTGAAGTGAGTGATGCAGAGCCGGGAAGCAATGCAAAATGCAAAAGGAATTTATTGTTCCAACATGTTGGGGTCTCCCTGCACATGGAGAGAGAGAGAATGAGCCTGTACAGCCCATCCACGATAGAAATCCTAAACCTCATAAACAACTTCAGCAAAGTAACTGGATAAAAAAAATAAATTCAAGCATGTCACACAAAAGATAAACAGGCTGAGAAAGAAATTAGGGAAAAACACCTTTCTCAGTAGACACAAATAATATAAAATATCTTGGAGTGACAATAACTAAGCAAATGAAATATCTGAATGACAAGAACTTCAAGACTCTGAAGAAAGAAATCAAAGATCTCAGAAGATGGAAAGATCTCCCTTGCTCATGGATTGGCAGGATTAATACAGTAAAAATGGCCATCTTACTGAAAGCAATCTACAGATTCAATGCAATCCCATCAAAATTCCAACTCAATCCTTCACAGACTTAGAAAGAGCAATTTGCAAATTCATCTTGAATAACAAAAAAAAAACCCCTAGGATAGCCAAAACTATTCTCAACAGTGAAAGAACCTCTGGTGGAATCACAATCCCTGACCTTAAGTTTTACTACAGAGCAATTGTGATAAAAACTGCATGGTATTGATACAGTGACAGGCAGGTAGATCAATGGAATAGAATTGAAGAACCAGAAAAAGCCTCACACACCTATGGCCACTTGATCGTTGACAAAAAAGCTAAAACTATCCAGTGGAAAAAAGACAGCATTTTCAACAAATGGGGCTGGCTCAACTGTCAGTTAGCATGTAGAAAAATGCAAATCTATCCATTCCTATCTCCTTGTACAAAGCTCAAGTCCAAGTGGATCAAGGACCTCCACATAAAACCAGATACACTGAAACTAATAGAAAAGAAAGTGATGAAGAGCCTTGAGCACATGGGCACAGGGGAAAATTTCCTGATCAGAACACCAATAGCTTATGCTCTGAGATCAAGAATTGACAAATGGGACCTCAGAAAATTGCAAAGCTTCTGTAAGGCAAAGGACACTCTCAATAGGACAAACTGCAAACAACAGATAGGGAAAAGATATTTACCAACGCTATATCTGATAGAGGGCTAATATCCAATATATACAAAGAACTCAAGAAGTTAGACTCCAGAGACTCAAATAACTATATCAAAAAAGGGGGTAAAGAGCTAAATCATGAATTCTCAAATTAGGAATGCCAAATGGCTGAGAAGCACCTAAAGAAATGTTCAAGATCCTTAGTCACCAGGGAAATACAAATCAAAACAACCCTCAGATTCCACCTCATACCAGTCAGAATGGGTACTGTCAAAAACTCAGGTGACAGCAGATGCTAGCAAGGATGTGGAGAAAGAGGAACACTCCTCCAATATTGGGGAAATTGCAAACTGGTAAAACCACTCTGAAAATTAGTCTGTTGCTTCGTCAGAAAATTTGATGTATTAGTACATGGTGACCCAGCCTTACCTATCCTGGGCATATACCCAAAAGATGTTCCAACACATAATAATGACACATGCTCCACTATGTTCGTAACAGCCTTATTTATAAAAATCAGAAGCTGGAAACAACCCAGATGTCCCTCAACAGAGAAATAGATACAGAAAATGTGGTATATTTACACAATAAACTACTACTCAGCTATTAAAAAACAATGAATTTATGAAATTCTTAGGGAAATATATGGATCTGGAGAATATCATCCTGAGTGAGGTAACTCAATCACAAAAGAACACACATGGTATGCTCTCACTGATGAGTAGATATTAGCCCTTAAGCTCCATATACACAAGATACAGTAACCATTATTGTATCTTATATGCCAATTGTATCTTATATATATTTTTTGATATATGTATATATATATATATATATATATATACACCAACCACAAGAAACTCAAGAAGAAGGATGGACAAATGTGGATACTTCGATCCTTCTTAGAAGAGGGAAAAATATCCATGGAAGAAGTTGCAGAGATAAACTATGGAGCAGACACTTATTGAAGGACAATCCAAAGACTGCCTCACCTGGGAATCCTTCCCATATACAATCATTAAACCCAGACATTATTGTGGATGCCAACAAGTGTTAGCTTACAGGAGCCTGATATAGCTGTCTCCTGAGAGGCTCTGCTAGTGCCCAACCAATACAGAAGTAGAGGATCAGAACCATCCATTGGACTGAGCACAAGGTCCCCAATGCAGGAACTAGAGAGAGGACCAAGTAAGCTGAAGGGGTTTGCAGCGCCATAGGAGGAACAACAATATGAACTAACCAGTACCCTCAGAGGTTCCAAGGAGTAAAGCACCAACCAAAGAGTACACATGGTGGGATTCATGTCGCCAGCTGCATATGTAGCAGAGGATGGCTTAGTCAGTCATCAATGAGAGGAGAGGCCCTTGGTCCTGGGAATGCTCTATGCCTCAGTGTAGGAGAATGTAAGGGCCAGGAAGCAGGAGAGGTGATTTGGTGAGCAGGGGAGGGGGGAGAGAAAAGGTTTTTTGTTTTTGTTTTTTTTTTTTTTGATTTTTGTTTGTTTGTTTGTTTTTTGAAACTGGGAGAAGGGTTATCATTTGAAACATAAATAAAGTAAATATCTAATAAAAAAAGATGTGAAAATACCATCTAAAATTTCACAAAGACAATCAGAGGAGAAGCCTTGGTCAAGGGCAGTGGAAAGTTTTTGGAGGCATTCTTAGGGAGTCTCTCAATGACGGACTTCTAGGTGTTATCCAAAAATAACATCTCACAGACACGCCTGAAATTGTAAACAGAACACACGTACTCCTAGACACTGTGAGCACTGAAAAGAGATATAAACTTTGACTACCTTGGTTCTCCTTTCCCACCAGCCTTCCTTAAGACATCTCAGTTGGTATAATATAATAACAGACTAGGAAATGCAGATGGTGAAAGCCTTGACTTAATCTATCACACACACACACATACACACACTCATGCATACACTTCATCCACAATGAATAGTCAATAAGTTTAATCTCTAGGATCCTATTAATATTGTCCTGTGATATTGAGATCATAATTCAGTTCTAATGATTCTATTCTCCACTATTACATTCATTTGTAGCACATATTATGATACCTATCATACTATGGTATTCAAATATGCTATAAATGAATTTTGGGCAAGCCAGTTGCATAAGAAAATAATTACTGCTATTATACCTAGGCATTCCTCATAAGAATCTTGGACAGATGATTAGAAAGGAGGAACCTTTTTAGTTTTACAGTAAAATGTAAAATGATATAATTGACTAGACTAGGGAAAGCTAGAATGTCCCCATATAAGAGTAATGTGAGCACAGAAAGCATTCAAGTAACCCTGCTGTGCTACCATCCCTCTCATTTGTGAGAATTATGAAGGATCTTTTGAGGAACTGGCCTGACTCCATTCTGAAGGCAGGAGCATTATGCTGTATTGTTAAAAATAAGTTTCCATTTACTGTAAGAGGTAAGTGGCTGCTTTTCAATCTCTTTTCTGGAACCCATGACCTTGACTTGTTTTTGAGAACACCCTGGCCCTCCCTTACCCTGCCTTACCCTCCCTCATCACCCCTTCTAATCACTTGCTGATCACATGTTACTCTTTTTAAAATATTTTAAAATATCTGAATTTCCTTATTGCTCCATTAGCACTCTTCTGCTAACCTGCTTTGCAACTACTTGTGATTTTTACTCCTTAAAAGGGGCCAGAGAAATGGATTTGGGGCTGCTCTCTTTAGACTTTGGAGGCAGTCACTCCCAAGTTCTTGGTGAATGCCCATAAACCCAAGCTCTCTTCAAATTTGGCTCAAAATTGTGGTAGTGGTCTTAATTTTACCTAGTGGGATTCATTTTCTGCGGGCTGCAGTGAGATTAGACTATCTACCCAAATTCTAAAGCTAGATCATCACTCCAGGATACTTGGGCCAGGGCTGAGGGGATGTCTCAAGAGTTATGTACCTTGAGAAGTTCCCAGGCTCCAAGGCAAGCTTTCAGTTCAGTTTCAAGGACTCAGACTATCAGAATGAACTGTAGTTCTGAGGAAAGCAGTAAGAGCATCTCCATAGGGCTCCTGGGTAATCCAGAGGCTGATCTATTTTGATCCTCATCTGGGAAGTTGGAGGAGGTGATGTCACAGAACCCAAACTTTCTCCCATCCAGGACAAAAAGCAAAACATTGCACTGACCACCTGAGTCCTTGGTCTGGTTCTATGTGCCATTTGCCTTGCCTTCTATAACTTGTCTTTAGCTTCATATTTACTGCCTTTCTGTCTTTTCTATTTTCTGCATTAATTAAGTGAACTGGCACACAATATCGGTAATATGACCAGCAATCCTATCAGCACTCTAGCCTGTATTCTAAAGAATTTTAACAAACTTTACCCTCATAGAGTCAAGGAGGATTACAATCATCCTATCACCAAGAGTTGCCTGTAAACACTCTGTAAAACTAAATGGCCTATATTTGGTTTGACTAGCTCTCCCAGGATAATTCTAATTCTCAAATAGCCTGAACAGTGGGAAATGTCATCCTTGGTATTCCTGGCCACCCAGATCAGATTGGATATATCTTACCTTAGGCTAAAGCAACTTCTAACTTGCCCTTCTGTATGAAGATTTGTATAGTGTCCAATGATCAAGAAGGGCAAGCCCTGATTAGTGGCAGATGGACCCTTTAGAAGCCCATTGCAAAGATCCAAGAGCCACGTCTGAAAACTGTTCTGCAGAATTCACAGGATGTAAAATCCCTCTTCCTTCCATATAACCCTGCTTACCAATAGATCCATTCATAACCTTAACCTTCACCTTCACCAAACAAGTCCCCACCACCATGGCCTCACTCTGCCCCTTTGTTTGCATCTACCTCTACCCCATTGTTTAGCTCTTCCCTATCTTCTCCCTGCTACCTCTTATCTACCATCTTTTCCCCTCCCTACTCCTACTAGGGCATCCTATATGCCCTTCCTGGCTCCTCCTCTGGTTCTTGGGTAGCACCTGCTTTGGTCTTGCTCCCCTATGGCTATTTCCTGATAATCACTACCTTTATGTCTTTTTCTCCACTAAAGATTTCTATACCCGAAGAACCAGAATCCCCGTTTCAGCCCAAATCCAGATTTCTTTAATTTGTGTAATTGATTATACTTTTTTAAAATCATTTCCTCATGTGGCACAACTGTTAGAAGATTCTTTGTAACCTCTTCACTACAGATTCAAGGGAATGGATTTGAATGAAAGCAACTGAAGCATTCGCCAGAATAGCTTCAATGGCTGATGACCAGAAGGCAGAGGCAATTGACTGTGCTCTGCAAAGATAGAGACCTCAATGGGACTACAACACAGAGAAAGATAAGAGATGACTCACTGAGTACCTCCAGGTGGATGTAGGGAAGAGATAAATGGTGGGTTAGGGGTAGATGCAGACAAAAGGGCAGAGTGAGACCATGGTGGAAGGGACTTTCTTGCTGATGGTGGAGGTTGAGGTTATGAAAGGATCAGTTGGTTAAAAAGGGATGATATGGGCAGCCATAAAGCTTACTAACCTATTTACTGTAACATAGTTAAAGCAGAGACCAAATTAATCACCTTTAACTTTCCTGGAGTGCCTCTTGGACACCTATTGGTTACATACCGCTATAGACACAGATATCCTAGCAAATCTCAAGGCAATTAACCTGGCGTTTGGTGCTCAGTCTACCCCTTATATACATACAAAGATACAAAAGAAAAGAACAGGTCAGAATTATTAGAAATGGTCCATAAGGCGTTTGACAGCAGAGACAGCAAGGAAGGTATTTTGATAAAGAAGATGAGATATGCCACTGTGGCTGAATTACAAGCCCCAGGTACTTTTAACTCTGACTATGCATCCCATAATAAAAAGAGAATACTTTTACAGAAAAATCAATATGCTTATTGCAAAGAAATGGGTCATTAAAAAACTAATGCCCACGACAGAAACAGGTACCTCCCCACAGTCCAAGCTAATCCTGGTTATGGAAGATTAGCAATATTGAGACTTCTTTGAACTAGGTCCCTAAAAGCCTTTCATAACTTTCTTTTTCTTCAACATTTTTATTAGATATTTTCTCTATTTACATTTCAAATGATACCTCCTTTCCCTGTTTCCCCTCTGGGGGAAAAAAAACCCAACCTGTTCCCTCCCCCTGCCCCTGCTCACCAACCCACCCTCCCCTGCTTCCTCGCCCTGGCATTCCCCTACACTGGGGCATAGAACCTTCACAGGACCAAGGGCCTCTCCTCCCATTGATGACCGACTAGGCCATCCTCTGTTACATATGCAGCTGGAGCCATGAGTCCCACTATGTGTACTCTTTGGTTGGTGGTTTAGTCCCTGGGAGCTCTAAGGGTACTAGTTAGTTCATATTGTTGTTCATCCTAAGGGGCTGCAAACACTTCAGCTCCTTGGGTCCTTTCACTAGCTCCTTCATTGGAGACCCTGTACTCAGTCCAATGGATGGCTGTGAGCCTCTACTTCTGTATTAGTCGGGCACTAGCAGAGCCTCTCAGGAGACAGCTATATCAGGCTCCTGTCAGCCAGCACTTGCTGGCATCCACAATAGTGCCTGGGTTTGGTGATTAAATATGGGAAGGATTCCCAGATGGAGCAGTCTCTGGATTGTCCTTCCTTCAGTCTCTGCTCCATACTTTGTCTCTGCAACTCCTTTCATGGGTATTTTGTTCCTCTGTCTAAGAAGGAACGAAGTATCCACACTTTGGTCTTCCTTCTTACATAACTTTCACCATAGAAGAACAACCTGTACACTTTCTGGTATACACAGGGGCTACTCATTTAGGATTATGTGGGCGCCAAGGATGCCTTACTAACCAAGCAATGGAAGCACAGGAGACAACAGGAGATATCATAGAATATAAATATACCACTAACCAGATTATTAACCTAGAACAAGGAACTGTGCCACAATCTTTTATTGTTATTTCTAAATATCCCTACCTTTTAATGTAATGGAACTTCTTAAACAAGCTCCAGGCAACAATATCATTCTCAGGAGACACTCTTAGGTTGTAATTGATAGGTCCGTAAAAGGCTTTAAGTATAACTTGCCCAATATGTGAGTAATGTTTACTCCTCCAAAATCTAACTCAATCCCTAAAAAGGGAATGGAAAAAAAGGTTGATCCAGAAAATGCCTAGTTTGGGCAGAGGACAATTCCCCTGGCTTAGCAAAACATATGGCACCTGTGATAGTGTAACTGACATCTAGGGTAATGTCCATTCAAGTCAAGCAATACCTCATCAGTTTGAAAGTCAGAGAAGGGATTAAGGTTCACATCAGATGTCTCCTTGAAGAAGGCATACTTATTCCTTGCCAGTCAACCTTGAAATTCCCACTTATTAGCTGTCCAAAAGCCTGGAACTTGAGACTATAGAGCAGTAGAAGACTTGAAGGGAAGTGAACAAATGGGTAGAATGTATTTACCCAACTGTTCCAAATCACTACCATTTGCTCAGAACATAGTTATAAAGCTTACAGAGCACTGAACAAAAAAAAAAAAATGCATTCTGTTCTATGGACCATCAAGATTAAGTGAGCCTGTTTTTACATTTGAATGGGTCAAACCCAGACTGGGAATATCAGATCATCTAACCTGGACCAGACTGCCTGAGGGTTAAAAAAACTCTCCCACCATCTTTGATGAAGCCCTAAATCATGACATAAGTCTTTTTTGTAGCAAGTTCCCTGAGGTTACCTTGTTTCAATGCATAGATCCTGTATTATTTGCTGTTAAAGATGAGGGGGACTGCTTGAGAGTCACCAGAGGCCTTTTGGAAACTGTAGACCAGTTAGTCTATAGCATAACTAAAATGACAGGCTACCTACTTGGGATATGAACTAAGAAAAGGGAAGACTGTTATCCCAGGGCTACATAGAGTGATCACAATGTAAGTCCCAGTTTCAACCACCAAGAAAAAAGATAGGGAATTTCTGGAGGTGCTGGATATTGCTGCCTTTGGATACCTATGCTTGCTAAAATTGATACACCCTTGTACTTTGCTATGGCCTAGAGAAACACCCCTTTGGAATGGACTGATTAACATGCACAGGCCTTTAAAACTTAAAAAGAGGTCCTTGAATAGACCCCCACTTCAACTCTTCCCAATATCTCCAAGCCCTTTCATGTCCATGAAAGAACAGGCATTGCTAAGGAGCTCTGACTCATATTCTCGATCCCTGGAAAAGGCTAACAGCTTACATCTCAAAGATACTGGATCCTACAACCTCTAGATGCACCTCCTTGATTGAGAGCCATCACAGCTACCACAATTCTTGTTACAGAAGCTGACAAGTTCACATCTGGACAGATTCTTAACTGTAACAGCTCTACTATTGAAACCTTGCTGAGAAATGCCAATGTTTGGTGGCTAGCAAACGCCAGTCAGACTTAGTACGGGGTCTTTCTTTATTAAAACCTTGGCCATCAATCGCACAATCCTGCTTCCATATGACAACTAAGAGGATCCCATTCATGGCTCCCTGGAGATGCTGAACAGCATCCAAAGCACATGACCTGACATGTCAGGTATTCTTCTCACTACCAGAGATGCATATGTCTACATGGACAGCAGTAACTTTGTTCAAGAATGAACCAGATATGCCGGGGTAGCAGTGGTCACAGGCCAGAAGGAGGTCATTTGGGCATATGGCTTGCTCTGGGGCACATCTATCCAGAGAACAGGAATAATTGCTATGACACAGGCTTTAAGATGGGTGAAAGGAAAAAGGGTTGACTTATAGCCAATAAGTTTTTTTGCTAAGGTTCATGGACAGATATATAAACAGAAGGGCTTACTGACTTAAGAGAGAAAATAATGTTCATAAAACAGGTATCAATTGTTAGAGGCCATCTGACTACTAACTTAACTGGCTATAATTTATTGTCCAGGACAATACAAGGACAAAAACCCCCAAATTCAAGGTAACAACTATGCAGGTCAAGTGCCTAAAGGAGCTTCTCTCCAGCAACCCAAACCTCAGACCATCCTAGAATTATCTGTCCCTAAGCACTGCATCTGCCTCAATGAAGATATTCCTGGGTAGAATTCAGAAAAAGATCAAGTCATATTCTGACTTAGAGGATCTTGCCTTATGATAGAATCTGCATGCCAAAAGTACAGGGTGAAAACTAACTAACTGCCTTGCTCTGCTCCATGCACTTTTCTCATAAGAAGATCTCAGAACACATCTCTCTTGTCTGGTTACTGGACATTGAAAAAAACTTCAGAGCATTTCAGATTGCTGCCTGACCTGTGTCCATGTAAATGCAAAGAACTACATATATCTCCTAGGTCAATGGGGTCAAGGTACTTACCCAGTGAATTTTGAGAACTGGACTTCACTGAAGTCAAGCCAGAACAGTATGGTTACAACTACCTGCTGGTCTTTGTCCAGCCCATGTTATCATCATCGTCTGGATAGAGCCATTTCATCCCAAGCAGAAATGGCCCAAATGGTATCTAAGAATTTAATAATGGAACTTCCCCCCTGATTTGGCTTCCCTATGTCTCTGGGATCTGACACTGTTCTGGCCTTTATGGCCAAGTTGTCTCAACTGTTCTCTAAGGGTCTTAACATAAATTGGAAACTTCATTGTATGTTTCATCCCCATAGCTCAGGAAAGGTAGAGAGGATGAATAGAACTTTAAAGTGGATTTTAACTAAATATACTCTTTAGATAGGTAGTCATTTGTCTCACACCTTGCCTTACAACCTTTTCAGGGTCCAATGTACCCATTACCAAAAAATCTACCCTATACAAAATAGTCTATGGGTGACCACCTCCCATAAGCCCTTGAGTTGGACTGTTTTTAGATTGCCCCACTCCAAACTCTGAATCCTTAAAAAGACTGCAGTTAACCTTGGAGTAGTTCCCCATCCATTACCAACTCCATCCAGGCTGCTCAACCCATTAGGTACTGCCCAGATATATCACACATTCCATCAGGGAGAATATATGTTAGTCCACAGCTTAAAAACTAACTGGCTTGAACCTAGATGAAAAGGACCTTACGTTGTGATTTTTTTGGACTCCTACTGCTATTAAGCTTACCAGTATTCCTGCCTGAGTTCAATACTTACACCTCCAGAAGGTACCCAAGGAACCCAGAGAAGAGGAGCCCAAATCCCAGAGGTGGAAAGTAACTGAAAAGGACTGCGAAAACTTTAACTTTCTGCCAGGCAGTGGTGGTGCACGCCTTTAATCCCAGCACTTGGGAGGCAGAGGCAGGCAGATTTCTGAGTTCAGGGTGAGCCTAGTGAGTTCCAGGACAACCAGGACTATACAAACAACAACAAAAACCAACAAACTCTTAAAGTTTGACAATCTAACATAACTTTTAAACACTGTATTCTTGCTAGTGAAATTTGCACCATGATTGTCCTGTGGCTAACAGTTTTGTTATTTTGCTTTTAACCTATGAGAACAGAACCTAAATATATCTTGACAGGGGAAAAGAAAAGGCACTCCTAAAACTGGAAACATCCTGATATTGTCTTGCCATCAAAATGATTGCTTTATCCACCAGGGCCCATAATTTGGACAAAAGAAGGAAGATAAATAGTCTTTAGCCAGATAGATGGAGGATATTTGGGATGGACTAATCTAACCTACCAATCCCAGTGTCACATAGACTTCAGTACAGTCAAATATTCTTTAAAAGGTTCTGATAATGTAAATTATAGGTGTGCTAAAATAAGAAAGGGAAGGGAAGACTCATCAATCACTTCAATTGAACTAAACATATCTAGGGGAACCTGTCTATAAGTAATGATATGAAGTATAACCTCTGGCTCCAACTAGCACTAAAAAGTCGATTGGAAAACTCCTTCTATGTCAGAGAAGATCCCTTTATTCCCAAGACTCTTAAAAAGATTTTGTACAGAATAGAGGTTTCATATAAAAAATTGTACAAGGATAATGGGGATCAAAAGGAACCCACTAAAGTTTAAAAGCTGTGGCTAATGTTTCCATTGATAATGTCTTTTTTCTCCACTGCATATTTCTTTATTTTTTATTGCACTAATGTCCCCTCTTATTGTACCCCACCTTGGGTAAACAACTGCCCTTAGAATGGACTTTATTCTTCAAAAAATAATAGTTATTCTGTGTTCCCTGATGGATACAAGGGCTTGTGTGGGATGGGACCATTACACCTATGTTATTCAGCAAATCTTTATAATCAGTTAATAGAATTATAAGAGCTCTTCATAGAATTGTGACAAATCCGTACATCTATTAGATCCTACTATACTTGCTGCTATTACCATCCCAAGACTTGTTAGACTACAAAAGGTATTTCCAAAATACTCTAATTTCAAAAAGCAACTAATATTACAGCCAAAATACTAGCCAAAATTAATCATGAAATACGAAAAGTAAGAATAACTGTTCTATAAAGTAGTGCTACTATAGATATGGAATGTGCTGCTTTAGTATCTCTTTATATATATATATATATATATATATATATATATATATAATTTACAACCAAATTTATGATCTATGTAAAGGAATAAGAAAAATTTCTCAAACAAATTTTGACTCGCTAATATGGCTAGGATGGTTCTTACCTTTCACTGTCCCTCTAACATTGTTTCTCCCGTTTATTATCATAATTGTGCATTGTACCCTCCAATGCACTACTAACATGATTCCTCACTATATAAACAATTTTAGACATCCCCCTAACAAAGATTTGGCACGTAACTCAGGGGGAAGGGGGAGGATGAAAAACCTGTCTGACTCCATTTTGAAGATGGGAACCTTATGCTGTATTATGAAAAATAAGTATCTACTTACTGTAAGAGCTGAGTTGCTGTTTATAACTCTATCCTAGAGCCTGTCTTGCCCCAATCCATTTAATTTGTTTCTGTAAATACCCTTACTATCCATGAACAGCCTTAATCACCCTCTCCATTCTAATTACATGGTAACTACCATGTGATCCTCACCCAAGATTATTCTGTATTCCCGTATTTTCCCTGTAATTTCCCTTCTGTAAACCGGCATTGCAACTACTTATGATTTTACTCCTTAAAAGGGGCCCAAACAATGGATTCAGGGATGCTCTCTTTAACCTCACTTAGGAGAGGGACATACTGGCCAGCTCTAAAGCACATCAATAAAATCAAGATTGGTTCAAATTTGGCTCAAAATTGTGGTAGTGGTCTTGTCATCACCCAGTGGGATTAACACTTTCTAGCGCAGGGCAGAAGCAGACCTCATTCTGACCATGTCAGAATTTTAGCAGCCAAAGTAGCAATTCCCACTCTAATGTCAACACCATTGCAAACTTCCCTTCATATATTTCTCAGCTGCTTGAGGATATTTTACTATAGGACAGATGAGGCTAAGCAATTGAGTGTGTGAGGCCTTTAGGGAAGGAATTTATGGGGTGTGGATGTTTTCTATTGCCACTATTGCATAATTTGTGAGATGTCACCTGCTTATCTCTTAAACCTTAGCATGATCAATGCCTTCAAGAAACAAATTATGCTGCTGAACAATCTTCCTATGAAATGCTTGAGTTTGAGGAGAGTTCTTACAACATAAGCATACAAATGTGCTATTTTATACTTAGTTTAGGTATTTTACAAGAATTTCAAAATAATTTTTATGTTTGAAAGTAATGTAGGCACGTTTGCTTGTGTAAATAAATCAATAAATGCAGTATGCATTAGGTGACGCTCTGCCAATTAAAGGCACCTGGGTGTCCATTTGCCAATGGGTGTCAATATGCCTTATATACAAGTATGTTTGTGGTTCAGATCTTAATTTTATGTACTTTCTAACATTCTACAAGTTTTCCATTTAATTAATGAGATGATAAAGTGACTAAGGCAGGGCCAATTTTATGCCTACTGAAAAGCTGCTAGTGCATGTATATGAGTGAAAATATCTTTAGGTTATATTTCAGCAATAGTATTTTTTTTATTTACTTTGGGAGTCAAATTAAAAGAACCCTGATTTTTATTTTATTGAGTTACTTCAAAAAAGAAAATAATTTTAAATACAAAACAATAAATGACAATCTCAAATATGATAACTTTAAAAACTATTGAATTTTTAGTCCCAAGGCAAGAGATATTTGATTTCTGAATTAATATAAATTAATTAAAAATAATTTTTACTTTTTAAAATGTAGAGAATCAACATATTTGAATAAGTTGGCCAATATTGTCTATAGGCTTAGATTTTTTTTTGAAATGTACTTTAATAAGGGTTCTCAAACTCTTCTACTCCCCTTTTTAATCCATCATCCAAAGGTAAGGGATAAAAGTTGGTAAATAGGATAAGGAGATGTAGACCTGTTTAGAGTAGTTCTTTGGGAAGATTCCAATCTTCATTTGTCAGGATACCAGCAATCCAGTTCAGTAATGTCGGGATACCAACAATACAGTTCAAAAGTTTCACCAAACATGAATCATCAATAGTGGCATGATCCAGCAGAAATGAATAGGCCTCCTCCAAATTGGCAAGAGTCAGTGGGAACAACAAGGACCACCTGGAATGCCAAGAGCTCTCCGTTGTGCCTCTCAACAAAGTGAACATCAGTTAAGACGAAGACCAATGAAACATCATTGCATGACAAGCAATGGCCGGTTACTATCACTTGACTGCCACATATACTTTCTCCAAACATCTTGTGTTCTCCCACAGGTCTTGCCACCAGCAGCTTGTAAATCTGAATCATATGACACAACCAGAAACTTCCACTTCAGTTTCCTTTCCAGGAAGTAAGACTAACAATGTTAATGCACTCCTTCTTCATGAACTTTGTCAAGAGGTTCCAACCACTCCCCTCCATTTTGTTTCACTATGGCTGTAAGGGAATTGGAGAGAAGAGTAAATTTTACACCTCTCATTACTGATCAGTTCTATGAAAGTGGGACTTTGGATACAAATACCTTCTGCTTGGTTCCTGTCAGTGTGTCAGCAGTTCCTGGTGACCTGCATAGGGACAGCTAAGCAGACTGGCAGCATTTCAGAGATTTGTGCTTGTTTAAGAGCAGAGGCTGTTCTCTGGCTGACTGAGCTGTAATCTTAACTGGATGACCCTAGGGAGTCATGGGGGGCATAGGGCTGAGAGAGGACTGTGCTGAACAAATGTATGTACTTGGAGATTTTCTCCTCCCTAACGCCATGTTTATTACTACTCAAGCAGTTCAGTTAACGGTTACATGCACTCTCTTCTGTTTGTCTGCTTTCTTCATTATCATATGAAGTGTAATACCTTTCTATCTTGCTTTATCTTAACCAGGCATCCTCTCTAAATACAATTCCCCATCTTCCATATTCAAGACTTGAGACTGAGCTCCCAGTCACCAGTAAAGTCCAAAAGCCACATTGTACTTGTAGAGAAATAGTTCTACAGCCCACTACATTTGTTCAAAATAAAACACAATAAAATTTTCTCTGTGTTTATGCTACTTTTAAATGACTTACCCTAATTTTGTAAGTAACTTCAGTCATACCAGAGTTGGTGTGCTATTTAAAGCTATTTCTTGTATTTGTTCAGTTGTAAATAAGTACAAGTTAATTTCTAATACAACTTTTGTGTTATCTCTATTGTCTGTTTAAAAAAAACAATATTTCAGTGACACTCAGATACCACTGACAGTCAGGGAAAAATCAAGAAATTTTCCAAAAATCAGTGTTTTGGTATTACAAGTTCACAAGACAATGTAGTGTTCATGCCCATACCTACAATACACCTGATGCTTTTATTATTATTATTATTATTATTATTATTATTATTATTATTATTATTATTTTAAAGGAACAAAGAAAAATATCACATTCAGGTAAACAATAAATACAAACTTTGAAGTGATATACGAACATTATAGTGTATATTCCAGAAATCACTCTAGAAGAAAAATGTTAATGTTAAAATATAATAATGCACCTTTACATATAACATTATATATGACAACCTATATATGATACCTTATCAGCACATATCTAAAAGCATGCTAGAAATCTTCACTTTCAAATGGAAAGGGAAGTAGAAACACACCTGTGGCAATCATAAAAACACAAAGGTGCTGCAGGCAGGATTTGCAGCCCAGAGGTTCTGATTTCAATGGAGGCAAACATGGGCAAGAGATATGTTTTCTTGATATTGGCATGCATTGGCTCATTGCTGGGAAACATAAGCAGGTATAACAGGCTAGCTATGGGTTTATCATCCATGTAGGCATTTCAGCATTAGGAATATTGTGAGTCCTATAAATACTTCCTGGTTCTACAATACTGATAGCTATGTTTCAAATTAAACATAATTACATATCAACACATTCTCCAAAACTTTAACACATGAACACACACACACACACACACACACACACACACACATGTGCACACACACATACATATACAGGTACATATTGAAAGAACTATAGAGAAAGATCTGGGACTGGTTCAAATATAAACCTGGATAGGTATTTGGTGATATTTTCATGGATGAAGGATTGTTAGGATATGTGTCAAGAAGACATATAGTTAACTTATATCTATAGACTAATGTAGATTATATAGATTCAAATTTCCCTCTGTATCAAATAAATATAAAACTTGTTGGTAAGATAGCCATGAATTTGGAATTTGATATATTGAATAAATTAAAAATCATTATGTCAGCATTTGTAACTAAACTTGAACTGAAAATTAAGACTTCTAAATTATGACAGGTTATACTTTTACTGTATTATCTACCTGAAAATGAAATATATTTGTATGTTATATCTATGTCTATACAAGGCATAAATAGGCATCTTTTAATCATTCTAGAACTTTCTATTACAAAGCCTAAAATGATGTCTAAAACCAAATAAGTAAACTTAATTTGCAGAATACAAATTAAACTTAGTTGTAATTGATATTCCCAAATTTCCAGATTCACTAAGGACTAATACATGTTCTCATTATTTATTATTTCTCATGCTTGTATCCACTGACCCCATGGATTCATAGGATAAATATATCACTAACAGGATATTATGAATCAATTATTAGCGTCAAAGATCTTTCATAAATAATATAGTTCAAATATGAAAATGTCACTCAGCTTACCATATTCTCGTCTTTAGGTATTGTTCTAAATTTTATTCAGTAATATAAAGATTTTTTTTACTTTTGTCTATTCATCTTCATAAGTTTGGGAAACAGCTCTGGATGTAGAAAAAATGTAGACATCTAATTACTTCTGTGTACTTCAAAGGGATGAATCACTTTGCTCTTAAAGAGAGGCGATGGATGTTCTGCCCTGGAACCAAATAAGCTTTGAGTATTAGTGGAACTAATTTATGAGTGAACAGAGGAGGGAAATGAATTATTTCAGTAAGATGGGAACTTTGAAGTATTGATGTCATGGAGGTGAACATCTAAAATTACTTTATCTTCATTTTAGAAAATTGCAATTTAAATACATAATTCAATTTCAGCTTTTAAAATGTTCTGTTCTCAGCATAAGATAAAGCGTGGAAGAGCAAGGGTGTATTCTGTTAGCATCCTCCTCATAAATCTACAGATGTAAGCAGTGAAGATGCAGTGAACCACATCATCTATGACAGCCAAACCCTCTATGGTAAAGTCAGTAAATATGGGTGCTTTGGGACAAATAAGTGAGCCGTATCTATTATATGAATCCAAGAAAATGATAAACAGCAGTATTTTCAGAATCTTGCTACAGCAATCACCACATATTTCAGGAGATGTGCCAAGAACTAAACTGTAAATCCTACATGTGCAATTATGTCTTTATTTACCCACTTCAAGTTTTGGGAGCACCTGCTAGTAGCCAGGTACTATCATGAATGCTGCAATGAGAGCTCTTTAAATACTGCTTCCCACTTCTAAAAAAATAAAACTTTTGATGTGTATAATTTCCTTCATGTTAAACTTCCAACATGTCCTATTACATTGACTGATTTAACTTAATGAGTTATATTTTCAATGGAATATATGAGAATATATGTGGCTCTGACAGATGGAGCAGGACACAAGCTCTAGAAACTCACTCTACAGCGTAGTATAGCACAGACAGCAATTGTTCTCAACCTGGATCAAGGCTGAATTCACCTCACTATCTGAAATATGCATGCCATTTCCAAACTCTTGAAGGCAAGGGCACATATGTTCATGGAACATGTAAAGGTGTTTATTCAACTAGCAATAAATTGATGGCAAATTCATAGTAATGCTTAGCAGTATCAAGAACACATCCCAAGTGTGTTTGAGCTTGCATAGAGGAAAACATAATGAGGGCATGAGTATCAAGGCATGACCAGTTCTTCGCTATAAGTGGTGGATGCATCAGTCCTTTAATACATTGGCTGTAAAGCCTTTATTTAAAATGCATTTGGTTCATTTATTAAAGGCTTCAATCTGAGCTCACATGGATGTGTGGAGCTCCTTGTTATTCTTAACTGTAAACCTATATAAAGGATCAATTTCACAGTGATTATTCTGAAACTGGGTTAGTCACAAATACTGTAAAGAGGTCATTGTCTCACCCTCATGTTCTTTTCACATCTGCACTACTTATCTCTTGTTGATGGCAAGCGGGCTTCAGTTCACACAGCAATGTCAAGTGATGGGTAGCAGCTTCTTGAAGCAAATTTCAGAAGGAGATGGTGAAGCCAAGTCAAGCAGGGAGTACAGCTTTGGAAGGTTCTACAGTCTCCTGTGTGCCAGTGATTAGGACTGAAGCTGTTAGATGCATTTGTGCTGCATGCCCTGTTATCCTCTTATGTCACATCCCGAGAATCTTCTGTTGATCTGGACTAAGTGAGTGGAAGACAGTTTATTATTTTTCATATATTTGAGCCAAGTCCTGCATCTCATTTTTCATCTAATATTATAGTACCCGATCTTTAATTACTCACTAACAGAATCGACAAATCTGTATAGACTGCTCTTTATGAGTGTGTTATAAAAGTCTTCACAGATGCATTAAGGGTTATTTACAACAATATTTATGAGTGAAATATCATACTAAATGACTCTACCATGACCTATTAATTTTCATCCTTGAGGACTTGAAAGTCTAATGGGGGGGGGGGGGGTAAATGCAAAACAGAAATACAGCAATGAGTTCCCTGTGGAAGGAAAGTACAAGCTGTTCCAAGAACTCGGAAGACAGGAAGTGACTCAACATGGAGAGGGATGCATACTAGTCTTCACAGAAAGAGTGAGAAATCTATAAATTCAGTTTCCTAGGTGGGAGCTTACATATTTATTTTGCACAGCTGGAGGCCAAAAGTGAGTAAATGGGACACCCTCAAGTTAGTTTACATATTGAGAATTTTTCTTTTTTTTTCATCCATAATAATCATTTTAATGATTTGGGGCACAAAGGACAAAGTGTCCTTATTACCACTATCCAATCTTTCTTTCTATTTTTATTTTTTTAGATATTTTTTTATTTACATGTAAATTTCTCCTTTCCCAGGTTCCCCTCCAAAAAAACAAACAAACTAACAAACAAACAAAAACAACAAGAACAAATTCCTTTTGCCTCCCCCTTCCCCATGCCTGCCACCCCACCCTCTCCCACTTATTGGCCCTGGCATTCCCCTACACTGGGGCACAAAACCTTCACAAGGCCGAGAATTTTTCTTAAACAGAGTAAAGAAAGCACATAACTGGGTTTTAAAATTATATATAATGTGAATACTGGTGGTTGTCTTTACTTAACTTTAACAGAAACTAGAAAGTGGTATGTAAAAGAAACTTTTATTTCTCTGAAGTAATTATCTCAGAGACTTACTGCCTCCATCTGCTAATCTAGGCCTAATCCTGGAAGCTTCTAGCCTCCCTATAATCTAATGTAAGCCTACAATGTTTCCAGCCTCTGAGACCTACTGCTGAATAAGCTCATCCTTTCTTGTTCTTTCTGACATCTGGCTGCCTGTTTCAACTCAGCTTTTCTGGCTCAAATTCCTCTCCAAGCTGTCTAATTCAATCTGGCTTCTCTGTCTCAGCCTCTCCTGAATTGCTCTGCTTGCTCTTTATTCTAAGTTTGGCAATATGTTCTAATCTTCTCACTCCTTCTCTGGCTCATTCTGACTTCTCCTGTGTCTGGCTAGCGCTCTCTCTGCCACCTGTCTCTGTACCACTGTCCAGTAAAACTTTCTCCTCCTTTTCTCCTCTCCCTGTACTGTTCTCTTAAGTAGCTTCCCTTCCTTTATCTTCTTGTGAAAGTTAGAGATATCCTGTTCTGTCAAATCTTTCTTTGATTTGTCACATTGTCTGACACTCAATTAGATATCACTTTCAATCATGGTGCTTCCTTCTACAAACCAATTTTAACCTTCGTTTTTGGGGGAATTAAAGGTGTGTATTAAGGGCATGTCTGTATTGCAGTCAAAGAAATTAAAGGTGTGTGCTAAGGACTAAGCCCTAGAAACAGAACTAGAAACAGGTAGTTTTAAGTAAATAACACAATCTTAGGGTTCACCGTGGTAACTAATATCCTGCAACTGTGGTACACTATAGAGAAAAAGAGTCTTTAAGAAAAGTGAATGGGCAGTGTCAGAGAACACATGCAATACACAAGTGCAAAGATGAATACTGGGAGAAGTTTATAAGTGGGTCTTGGCATACCTGAGGATGGGGGAGTGTGTGGGAGAAAACAGCCAGAACTATGTATGTATGAAAATGCCATGGAGAAGCAGGCTGTCTAAATGCTAATTTAAAGCTGAAAGAAGAGTGTGAATGCTATTTTGGACAATTAGCAGACAATATTAATTGGCACATTACTTTTAAATATCTGGCATTTACCAAGTTGTTCTAAAATTTCACAAAGTAATTTAATTAAAGTATTTAATTAGCTGTGAATCACCTCTATAAATCTGGTTTTTTCACATTTTTATTATTAACTGTTAGTCTGTTTTATGTAAGACAATAAAAACCAGAAAGATAATTATGCTTTGCTTTTATATTCACTGTTAAAAATGCCATTCTTATCATACACTTAGTAAAACTCTCAGTCAAATGTCTAATTCTATGGATCATGTCCTCCAGACTCTATTTCAGTCTCCGAGTAGCAATTGAAGTCTGCAGGGCAAAGAAGTTTCTGGAGCTAAGGATAAGACGAGCGATATCCAATATAAATCATGATTTTATTCATAGGAGTTGATAAGCTCACTCGGAGAGTTCAGCCTTTATGTATATATACAACAGCAAGCACAAACTTTCAGAGTCAGGGAGTTGTATATTTTACAAAATCATCACTGAAATTGAGTACACTGTAAAAGATAAGAGATTATATTATACTTGGTAGTCAATAGAGACTATGTGAAGGAGATGGGATTTTATGATATCCTAAACAACAAATAGAATTTATAAAATTGTAGAATGATACATATTTCAAATCTGAAAACAGTGATCAGAGCTGTGAAAGTTTGAGTATAGGACACACAGTATCTTCGTTGTAAGAGGTCATGAGAAATGTCTATTGGCTTTGGACAGTGTTGAGGTTATTGGAAGAAAAGGTCTTCTAGGCTATGCTTGTACATGGGGAGAAAGCTGTTAAACTTGTATCTTCACTACAAGCAGAATTAAAGAAAGATCCTTCTTTCTAGTGTTCTGTAAGAGACACCGTAATTTAGAGACCTAGAAGAAATTTGTACTAAGTGAAGTCTCCTTGTAATAAGTCAACCTGGGCTACGTTAGCAGAGCCCTAACTTTTTGTAGTGCCCAGATTCCTAGCCTCTGACCCCTAGGGCATTCTGAAAAATAGAGGCGAGTTAGCTCACCACTGTGTTGGGGGGAATAACAAGTTTTCCCCTTTATGCTAATTTGAGTGTTTTAGCTGTGTTAGCTGTCTTTTCTGTTACTCACAAAGAGATTTTGTGGTCTGTGAAAAATAATTCAAACAAGAATTCAAGTGAACTGCAGAAAGGCATAGTCACCGTGCATTCTCAAACAGGTTTTTTTTTTTTTTTTTTTTATTAAAAATGAAAGCGAAAACAGATAATCTTTTTGAGGACATGAACTAATAGTATTAATCCCATTCTCCTGAGCATGTCTTCGCCTCATTGTACTTTATCTTGACATGACACCACAAAATAACATTTGTGGCGCTATATCTTTTTTAGTAAGAACCTTATTGTTTTGGTTCACAATTGTTAGCCTGTGGAGGAGGGCTTGCTTGGCAGCCATAAGAGAAAGGGAGGAGATGGCATAAAGGCTAAGAAAAACACCAGATTTTCTATTTCTTAGATGATTTACAAACTAGTGCAACTTAGAAAATAAAATCTTTCAGTTGTATTTAATGACAGTGAATTCACCAATATCACTGTGATATGATAAGCTTTAAAAAATATTTTTTAAATTTCTACTCATAAAGAGAGAAAATTTAGCTCATGTTTGGGATGATTTACATGAACGGTACAGCTTGCTGAATAATAAAATTGGATTTATGTAAAAAAAAAAATAGTATTAATCCCAATGACTGAAGAAGTCCAACAACCCAAATCTTCATAATGGCCTCCTGAAGCAATGACTTGATTACAAGGTGGTCCTAACAAGGTTCTTCATGTCAACTTCAAATTAATCTGAGTAATCAAATAACCGTCTCTCCCTAAAGTTTAGTCTTCTCAAAGGGGACTAGTCATGAGAAGATGAGAGTTCTTCAAAATAGCCATAGAATATGTTTATTTGCAGCTGAAAATGTGCATTTTCAATTCTTTTGTAATTAAATCTCCTTGTAATAGTTATAACTAAATGGTAATCACATATAAGGTGCCAAATATTTAACTATATTTTGTGCTTTTACTTATTAATGTAAAGATGTATCTGCTAAATATATATTTGTTCTAATAATGCTAAATGAATGCAGTTATGTCATTTAATAGTAGATCAAGTTCTTAAAGTACACACACACATATGTGTGTATATATACATATGTATGTATATATATATGTGTGTGTATATGTATCTATATACACACACATATATATATATACGTATATATATACATATATATATACGTGTATATATATGTATATATATACGTATATATATATATATACTCAACAGAACCTATAGAAAAAATTTTTCATTGCAAAGCAGCCCATGCAAGGATTGTTTTATATTGAATGATGTTTTATATTGAATATTCAATTTCTCATAGGAAAGTAAGTGTTATAGTTCATAAAGTAAATTATAGACTTTATTTTCGTTTCCAAAGCAAAGGAGCATTTGCCCAAGCTGCATTATGTATCTACTGCATGCAAGTAATGCTATACCAGGGGCCACTGTACACAAACTCTAAAGACAGAATTCCAGGGTACTAAAGATTCCCATGTACAGGCTGCATAGGGGCCACACACCTCTGAAATTGTCCAGATGGGAGGTCAATATCAAAATGCAGTTTTCTAAGGGAAGTACTGACCAATTATTTACATTATCAGAAGACCAGTGATATTCAAAAACACCCAATGTTGTTCTGGAAGCAACACATGATGAAGATAATTTTTGGACCAGGACTTGTACACTGACCTCCATAGACAAAAAAAGGCCTCCTACAACACATATTAAATTAATTATAAAACCCATATATTATGTAAAAATGGGACTTTCCATTATAATTTCTTGCAATGTGCCCTATAGTCCTTCTACTAAAAATGACTATTCTAGAAGTTGGGCACAGTTTTTTCTCCTTACTTGGAAATCCCAACATCTCTACAGACAACAACTAAACAGTTGGTTACCAGAAATCAGTTGCATTTTAATCCACTACAACTAAAGTGAGTTGTTGGAGAATATCACTATTAATATTAAGGTCATAATCTACTACATCCGGGAAGCTCTCCTGAGCTCAGGGAAAAATGGAGAAATCCCTTTCTCAGTGGGGCTTCTTTTACTCTGGCTAATATGATTTGGGGAGTTCAACCCTCACATCCATCGTCTACCTGAGGAATGTCACATAGTTTGGGGCAAAAATTACAGGTTCAACTTCCTTTCCTGTCTGGCAAATACCTGGAATACCTCTCAATGCAAATAAGGCTTCCCAGTACCTTAAACCTCAGCCAATGTACATTCACCCTAAGATAAATCCCTTTCCACTCCACTGTTTATATAGCACTTGTTCACCTCAAACAAAGACCAGAAGCTGTTTCAAGAATAGTGTCTTAAAGAGCTATAATGCTGAACTCCATGGGGGAAGGCACTCCCAACTCCCTTTGCTTCATTCTTTCTTGCATGATATGCAGGTGCCTGGACAACCTGGGGGAGGAAGTAGAATGCAGAACTACTGAGAGTGCTACAGACAGCCCACCTTCAACCTGTTGGTGTTGGTCAAGACACTGCAGCTGGATGAAATTTTAACACTGAATCTTTCTCCCCACTTTCTCACTTTCTTTGTATGGTGATTTTAAGGCATGCTAAAGTTGGTTAATTGGTCTTTTTCTGCATTAGAATATAAACTATTCAACCTTTATAATTCACAAGGTTACCGGGTATGAAACAGTATGGGAAGTTGTGCTTTCACTGCAGAGCCCTTTGGGGATGTGGAAAACAATTTTAAAACTTTTTTGAACCAGAGCTTCTTAGATCTTCGTTCCAGAGTAAGCCAGTTTAGTACCTCTCAGGATGACCTACTGCTTTTCTTAGTTAAATGAACAAATATTTCAGAGCCAATGTGACCGGGGCTCAGTCAGAGATACACTAGTCTCATTCGATCCAAGGTGGTTGTTCTCAGTGTTGGGGAAGCCTCTTTAGCAGACTGAATTCATGGACCCTGTGTTAATTTTTGTTCTTGAACTGATAGCATATTTTACAGCTTATCAGAATGTCTGTATACTTTATTTAGTTTTTTACTGCCAGAAATTATAGCTATAAACCTGCACTTTTTTCAACTTTTATAAAGCAATACTTTCATAAATGAAAAGTGATTTTTTTAAAGATAACGTCTTTCTAGGTATCCCTGGTTACCCAGAGATTTCCTGTATAGACCGATTTAGCCTTTAACTTAGAGAGATTCACCTGCTTCTGCCACTCAAGTGCTGGCATTAATGGTGTGCACAGCCCTACACAATGCATAAATGAAGATTTTTTGAAGAAAGTTGACATATTAATATTATGCTGTTTCCTCATGTAAATAAATTTATTCAAATATATGTCTTATGCTAATTTATGCCTGTCACATTCAATAACTCACATTAATTTACAAGAGATTCTCCAGGGTTTTACAATAAACATAAACTACTGATGTCGTGCTTTGAAGAACATCATTCTGCTTCTCTCCTGTCTACTTTCTTATCCAACAATGAAACCAGCATGATACTCAACTGTCTATGGATGAGTCTCTGGTGGGGAAAAGCTGTGCTGACCAAGATGTTGAAGGCATAAGCAACACCTACTACTTTTTGTAGTTTAGGAGAGAAGAACTAAGAATGGACAAGGAAGAGGAATTTGGGGCCTCAGTGTTGGAAACTCCTGTTAGAGCACTCTAAAGGTGAATATAATTTCTGCAATGACAGATTCCTGCTTCTGACCCTGATGTTCCTTCCAGCTCATGCGTTCTCATTGTAATGTTGATTGGGAGTGTGAATTATTAAACTCAGCTCTGTCTTATGCCTCCCTACTAGAGAGTTTATTCTTGTGCATCTTCTCCTCTGTATATAATGCATCTCCAACCCCATCAATGCTTGTGTAAAAGTTAATTCATCCCTCAGGACACAGCTGAGACACACCCTTACTTGGTAAACTTTCTACTAATGTCATCTTCCTCTCATTTTACCTTCTCAGTGACTCATCTGGGATACACACACACACACACACACACACACTATATCCTCATGGATATTACTCTGTTCTTATGTCTAGTATTTTGACTTATTTTCTTACATATATAAAGCTCTTGTTTTATTATATGTCTGTGTTGATGAATAATCCAAGTTTATTTATAAAATATAATTCCTGCATATGTGTTACTATTAGGACCTAAAGACTTAAAGCTTAGGTAATTAGTGAGAAAAGAACAGCAATGGGCAAAATAGATATTTACTGTCAAAAAATATTTCCTTAAACTAATGCAAGGGATAAAATACAAAGCAAAGTGACCAAATGGGACTTGAGTTATGACTAAGTGTGCCCTGTGATGAAGTATTATTAATTCATAGCTATTGAAACTCAATATGGAGGTTCTTTTTAAAACTAAGATTATATGTATCATAAAACAGATGGATAGCTTGTCTGGTGTGTCTATACTGATCTAAGGCAATGTGCTGTGTATCTCCATGTTCATGGTCAATCAAACCATTTGCAGTAGTTAAGGATTCAGCTTTCATGTCCATCAACAGAAGAAATGGATACACAAAATATGTTATACATTTCTTAGCTTTGAACATACTGTAGTGAAATGTTTCTGCAATTGAATGCTTAATAAGAACTATTTTCAAACCTTGGCTCAAAATGACTAAAAAAGAAATAGTTTGTTTACATGAATTAGTGTGCAGAACCTTCAGTACATGAGTATTCAGTCTCATCATATTCCTGCAGAATTGTAATTCCCACATGTATGCAGTACTGTTACCCCACAGAATGAGAAACATGTAGCTCACAAGTTTTGTAATGAGACTCCAATGAAGGTGGCAGAGCTGGGGGTTATGGAGAAGCATGAGGTATACTGAGTTCAGTTTTACTTGTTTCTTTGCCTCCCTCCATCCTTCATATTCTCTCTCTCTCTCTCTCTCTCTCTCTCTCTCTCTCTCTCTCTCTCTCTCTCTCTCTCTCCTCTCTCTCTCTATCTCTCTCATTCTTTATTCTCTTACTAATATGCACTAATATATAGTTACAGATATACACAAACAACTTGGTTGATTTCATGAACCATGTGAAATATTAATGTAGATATTTCTATTAATAATACATTCTTTCTATGGACAAGGGACAACACTTCACACATTGATGTGTGTCTTCATGGAACATTTATGACCTAAGATTAAAAACACAAATTTGTACTTCATGTTATCTTTATCTATACACTAAAAAAAAATCAAGTTTTCCATTGATATGTAGATGTTTGATGCAAAGCCTTTTTCATGTTTTTTTTGGGGGGTAATTAATACTGAATGTGGATTAATTTTTCTACTCATCAAAGATGACTGCATCTAGCAGCATTGGGTATTTATAAAGCTTGTCTCAGTTAAGAATCCTGGCAAACATACAAATCCATAAGATCTTTCTTTAAGTCACTGTCATTGATTAGCTTTCTCAGCACTTCATGAAGCTCAGCCATCCCCACCAGTTGTAGAAGTCATAGTCCTAGTCCTGCCTGATAGATACAAGGAAGCTCAAAATTCTTCCTGGTACAGACACGACTAACCAGGTAGAATTATTTTTCTTCTACCATCCTTTCCTCTCCCTCTCCCTCTCCTTCTCCTTCTCCCTGATTCCTCTTCTTCTCCCCTCTCTCCCCACCCTCTATTTTTCTTTTTCTCTCTTATTCCTTTCTATTTCCTCTCTCTCTTTCTCTGTCTCTCTCTGTCTCTCTCTCACACCTGTCCCTCTCTATTTTTCCTATCATTTCCCAATAAAAATCCTTTCCCCACTCAAATAGGTAAGGCTGCACCATGATACACTAGATTTAAGCCTGGGATCTCTCATACTGTCGGTGAGAAAACATTCACTCTTACTTCTTATCCTGCTACTAGGACCCAGTATTATTCAATGAATGAAGGACAATAGAACAATACTCAGAGAGTAAGCAGAACATTTTGTTATGTATTTTAAAAAATGAGATGATTACTTTCATTAACATCACTTTTGCCAACATAGCTTAGATAAAATAAAATACATACCTGTCAAATCTATTTTCATTAAGAATATAAAATTTATACACCCAAAAATCAATAATTATTTTTAATTCTTTCATGATTTCAAACCCTTCCCTCAAATTCTTCTGCTGCATATTCCACAGGCTGCATCAGAACGCTCTCATTTTGGTTTTTGTCCTTAGCATGCCTAGGTTTAGAGTCTAGAAAAAACTACCATACTGTACAAATACTATGTCTACTTTATGTTGCCCAAACCATTACTTAATTCAATATTATGCTTTTGTGACACTGTCATTAACTTATTAAAAAAATTATTGAGTCACATGTCCAGTGTACACTAACTTAAACTCTAAATTACTGTTTCTATTTTACATTCTGAGTTCACATTGCATTGAGATGCCAGTTACTCTACATCTCCAGAAAGTTTTGGAATTGTGTTTTCACTAAATTGTGATTTTTATTTGCATTTTCTTGATGTCTACTAATCTAATTATTCTCACATGTTCTTTTGTGTAATATCAGACCAAGACTCATTGTCACCTTAATTTTTGATGAATGTGTTTACATTTTTTGATTCATTGGCTTGTACATTTTATGTATCCTAAAGACACATAATGTTTACAGTGTACAGAATTTAACCATTTTATCTCAGTTTTAAAATTTCTCAGTGGTTGTTTTTGTATATCAATTTCTAAATAAAGTCTGTGATATGTTTTCTTACTTCAAAGTTTAAAACAAGACTTCTGTATTTTTACTTAGAAATACTAAACTTTTAACTTGGTATGAGCATATATATACACACTCACACTCATATATGGAAATAACTTTTAGATATTAATTTCTTTTACATGGTTTTCAAATTATCCCCATATTGTTGGTTAAAAACACGTTTCCTCCTTTAACGTAGCATTGTTTTAATTGAATGATTACAATAGTTCCTTTACCTAGAGTCAGATTATTGAAGTGGGGTTAAGATGTGGGGTGTAACACCTGTATTCAGTGCCTCTGCTTACCTAGGCACATTGGAAAAGCCAACATTATTCACTTACAATGTGGCATTGTATATAAAACTTGCATAGTATATTGTAAACCTGCTGGAGTCATGTGGCATGGGTAACTTAGTCATACAACTGTCACTTCCCATAGTAAAATCTGTGGACTCTAGGGCATTCGTGAGCAGCTTTTCTGGGTTCTTGGAGTTCATCCAGGAAATTACTAACACTTAGTAATACTCAAGATACTCTTGAGATCTCTAAAATAGCAAGACATCTTTTGTAAATGTTGCATGGCTACAGGGTGAAAATTGGAATACTTTAATTATTGATACAGTTTTCTATCTTTGGTTCACAATATTCATAATCATGACTTCATATTATACAGTGAAACCCTGAATTGTGATCCTAACATATTCTTTTGGCTCCTGTAGGGACTTCAGTTTTCCATTATGCCTTTTAGAATTGATCTTTCATTCTCTGGCCAACACTCCTTTGAGTTGAGTGGAGTCACATTACTTCTCAGACAGGAGTTGCTTTTTTCTGTCTCAGTATGCCATCCTTACTTGGGGATGCTTCTCATAAATGTGTTTTCATGGTGGATGCTGTTGTTCTTTGGAACAGAGGCAAGAGTGTTTTGCTAATAACAGATCCCAGAAGGGTTCAGGTACTACCTGGACTAGACAAGAGGACTTCTGATCAACCCTGAAGTGCTGCTTTAATATAAACATGTTTTTCTAGCCCTCTCAGAATTCTTAAACATAAATATAAAAAAAGAGAAGAGAATTGGAAGGAAGTAAGAAACTAAAGAAATGAAGGAATCAAGTGAAATGTGAATCAAGGTTATTTCTCTGTTGAATAATACTAAGGTTCTGTAATAGCTATTCTTGGCTATCAACTTAGCCCCATCTGGAATTAACTGAAAAAAACAAGCAACTGGTTATACCTGTGATAAATTTCTAGTTTATTGGATCATTTGAGGTGGGAAGTCTCATTTTAAATCCAGATCACTTGAGGTGTGAAGATTCATCCTAGCACTGGGCCATATCTCCTGGCAGCTTATATAAATGACATGGAAGAAAGGACATGCTTTTGGTGTGCTTGCCCTCATTCTCACTTATAAATTGATATATCCCGCTGCCAAGGCATTCCTTCCCTGGCACTAGAGCCTAGTTATTCCAGACTCTGACATGTACTGAAGTCTGGCTGAGACATTCAGCCTTGTTGGCTAAACAACTTTTGCATTCCTGGCCTTTACAATAGAACACAGCCACTGTTGGACTAGCTGAACCACAACCTGAAAAGTCACTCTAATAAATAGCATATGTACAAACGTGCATACATATATACACACATGTCCATTGTATGAGTTCTAGTCTGCTAGACAACTGACTAACACAACTTCTAAAGCACATGAGCTTTGTACATTACTACTATCTCCTGTAAAATGCCATGTGCATGGCCTAAGACATTCAGGAGAAATTAAAGTTAAATTTAAACCACAAGCATATGTCTGACCTTTATCTGTCGTTTATTTTCCACACCATGGATTTGTGAGAACTGTGCTACATGGAAGTTACAAAAAAGAATCCTGAATTACCAACCTTAATTTATGCAACACTTTGACATTAACTATAGCAAACTTTTATGACTTCAGAATTATCGACCTATGACTGAACACTAAAAGCCTTTTATAGATTTTACTAAAGGCCTGAGAAACAATTCTATTGGAAATGGCAGCTTATATTAACACTGCTCAAGGAAAGGTTGTCAAAGTTGCATACATTCAGTTGACTATTGAAAATAATAATGGTTTATATATCAAAATAATTTAGACTTTCATTGTAACCCACTTAAACATTTTTTCTTTTTTTTATGATTTTTTTATTGTCATATTAATGAGACTTTTATTTCTTTTTTTTTAGATATTTTCTTTATTTACATGTAAATTTTCCCTTTCCCAGGTTCCTCTCTAAAAAAC
>JADRCD010187075.1:16110-28913 GCA_019843815.1 Montemys delectorum | reverse complement strand
CTTCTTCTTCTTCTTCTTCTTCTTCTTCTTCTTCTTCTTCTTCTTCTCCTCCTCCTCCTCCTCCTCCTCCTCCTCCTCCTCCTCCTCCTCCTCCTCATTCAGTAGCTTTTGCACATTCCTCTGTCAATATCCTCAAAGCTGTTATTACTGCTCATGACTGTTCCTCAAAATCATGTGATGATAAAAAATGCAGAGCCCTAAGCAAGAAAATCAGCATCTTGAGGAAGTTTGTAGCAGGTGTTAGTTAGTTCAAGGGAGGGTTACTGCATGACCACTGTACTGTAAATGGTTAACACTGAAAAATGAAACACACTGCAAAACAGCAACAAGAACAAAATGTTACTTATAAGAAATGTTTGCACCGCATCATTACTGACATATTACAATTAAAATTTTGTAATGCATTTAAATATTTCATCCTAGCATGTATAGAATTCTTTTCTAATAATTCTACTTTAAACATTATTTTTCTCAAGGAGTTTTAGCTTGTCTCATTATGCTTCTTAGATTTTTTCTACAAAGAGCCAATCAACCTCTAGAAGAAAGCAACATGAAATATGTGTCCTTTCTTACTGATTAATGATGGTCCAATTCTATTTTCAATACAAACTGACTCTCTACGTTGACCTAGAATATCGCACTTTATAAATATTTCAGGTTATGTGTTATGGAGAGAATATATCCTCAAGAGTATAAAATGGAGGCTGGAGAGATGGCTCAGGGATTAAGAGCACTGACTGCTCTTCCAGAGGTCCTGAGTTCAAATCCCAGCAACCACATCGTGGCTCACAACCATACTTAACACCCTCTCCTGGTGTGTCTGAAGGTAGCTACAGTGTACTTAGGTATAATAAATAAATAAATCTTTAAAAAGGATATAAAATGATGAGTTAACAGTGGAAAGAAGACTGTGGCAGGTGAGAGTGTCCATTCACTTGAGAAAATGAAAAAGAAAGCCCGATTTTTAAAAATAAGGGAAAAGGCAGTGCTTTGGGAGTTAGAAATACCAGAAGCAAGCTGAGACGAAGAACCAAAGAGAACTAAGAGCTGGTTCTTTAAAACTACTGAGGAACATTTAATGAATCAATGAATGCTAGGGATCCAGCCCCAGAGGTTCTTCTTTCTTCACCATTCCTCTTGAGGCAGCAAAGGGGAAGAGCTTCAGTGGGATAAGACTTGATCTTACGACATACTTAGGGTTGCTCTATAATAATAAAACATTTACTTATCTTACTCTAAGTCACTTTGTTACTGTAGATGACCTGCATGAATTCCCTTGAGGCCAGAAACAGCAGTCTCTGGCATTTAGTACCTTATCATAAAACAGCAGGGGATACAGTAAAGGATTAATTGCTAGGTTAATTTCCCTCTTGTCCAGATGCCTCTCTCTTGTCAGGCTAGGGGGAGGGTTGGACCATTAAACTTCAAGGAACAGGGAGAAGAAAGTTACATTAGCAGAAGGAAAAACTTTTACACAAGTAAATATGGATTAAACTGACATAAATTCATATACAGGTTCATGCATATAGATGCAATACATTTTCTTTTTTTTTTTCTTGTTGAAATTTTTTCGTTTATTTTTTTAAAACTATCCTCATGGTTTTATCAACTTGACATAAGCTAGAATTATCTAAGAAAGCCAAGTTCAACTGAGAAAATGAATCCACCAGACTGGTCCATGCGCAAGACTATGGAGCATTTTCTTAGTTCATGAATGATGTAGGAGGACCCAGATCACTGTGGGTGATGCCAGTCCCACCCCTAGGCTAGGCATGTGAGATTTCTGTGTACCAGAGAGCAGCGGTGTGGAGCAAGGCTGTATTGCTCTATGATTTCACCTTCCGTTCCTGCCTCCTCCATGTTCCTGCCTCCGGGTTCCTGCCTCCAGAGTTTCTATCCTGCCTTTTTTCCTTGATAGAGTTGACCTGAGGACTGCAAACCAAATAGAACCCTTGTCATGTATTTTATCATATCAATAGAAATCCTAACTAAGACATAAATAAAGTGAAATAATACAACCAATGACTTCTCTAGATACCAGTCATTAGAGGCCTCAGTCCTGGCAATTCCAAAGAGATCAGTAGCAGTGAAATAAAACCAAATTTGTTACCATTTTCTGGTTTACTGATTTCCCATTTTAAAATGTTTTCCTTCTTAAAATCTCTTAGGTCTTTAACTTTGCTTTCTATTAGTTCAATGTGTATATGAGAGAGGGAAAGGGTGTTACCCTCAGAGACCAGAAGAGGGCATTAGATCCCTTGGGGCTGGAGTAGTGGGCCACCCTACCTAGGTGCTAGGTACTGAACTCAGTTCCTCTGTAAGAGCAGCAAGCACTCTTAACACTGAGCCCTACTCCAACCCCATTCTTCTAATATTTTTAAATTTATACAATTGATATATTATAGAAATAAAACATTGCTAAGAAATTAGCATTTTTATCAGCCTAGCAAGTTGCTACAATTCTTTAGAACATTCTCCCTAGATATTTTAACCATTTTATCCATATAAATTCCTGTTTTCTTTCTTTCTACTAAATATTCATTTTCTGCCTATTTGTTATTCTAATCTAATGGCTAGTCTTTAAAAAAAAAGAGTTTTTAATATTGAGACTACAGGTTGCAATATATAAAATTCACATAAAAATTCTAGTTTCAGGGGATCAAAAAGAAAACATTCATGTCTTAATATAATTTGTGTCTTATTTCCATTTAAAAGAAACAACACTTGGACACTGTCATAGCACTTAAGTTGGCTTCCCTACATCTTACCCTCATTTTAAAAGGAGGGTGCATTTTGGCCTCTGAAGCTCTTTTCTAGCTGTAGGGTATGACAGGCTCCTTTGCAGGCATGTAGGTGTTCTGTGAACCAGGCCTAATTACCACTGGTAGGCTTGTTCATCAATATTACCTGACTCATATTTATTTATTTATTTATATATTCTTTTTATGTCTGACTGCTCTGTCTGCATGTACACCTGCATGCCAGAAGAGAGTATCAGATTCCTTTATAAATGGTCATGAACCACCATGTGGTTGCTGGGAATTGAACTCAGAACCTCTGGAAGAGCAACTAGTGCTCTTAACTGTTGAGCCATCTCACTAGCCCCTACCTGACTCACATTTATACTAGATGTGTCTAGCCTTTTTTTTTTTTTTTTTTTTAGATATTTTCTTTATTTACATGTAAATTTTCCCTTTCCCAGGTTCCCCTCCAAAAAAACAAACAAACAAACAAAAACAACAAGAACAAACTTCTTTTGCCTCCCCGCTCCCCATGCCTGCCACCCCACCCTCTCCCACTTATTGGCCCTGGCATTCCCCTACACTGGGGCACAGAACCTTCACAAGGCCGAGGTCCTTTCCTCCTATTGATGATCGAATTTGCAGTCCTCTACTATACACAGATGCATACATTTCCATTCTAACAAGTTAGCTCAGCTTACATACTATCTCATAACTACATACATACACACATACATCAATTCTTACTTATGAATATTGAGCAAAACACCAAGCACCAGTGCAGAAAAAAAATCACTCATTCTGGATGAAAAATAAGCTCCAATCTTTATTGCATGGAAAAAGAAAAGCTTCTACCCTTTCATTACGAAATGAATTAAAACCAAGTCTGTAAGAAGAAAGCTTTGTTCTCTTTAGTAAGACTAAGCCTGCCTTGCTATTAAGAAAAGACATGCGGGACAGTGGTGGCACATGCCTTTAATCCCAGCACTTGGGAGGCAGAGGCAGGTGGATTTCTGAGTTTGAGGCCAACCTGGTCTACAGAGTGAGTTCCAGGACAGCCAGGGCTACACAGACAAGAAGAAGAAGAAAAAAGACATGTTCTGCCCCACGGTAAGGAGAAGCCTGCCTACTCATTCTGCTCTCTCTGCAGTTTATTCTTTTTTCCACTTTTCCTCTGTACTCTGCATATTGCTTTCTTAATTTTTTATGTTGCTTTGTAATTTCTAAGTTATTCTACTTTGTAGTCACCTTCTAATCTTACTCTCTTCTCCGGCTGTGATGTAACAATGCTCTTGCTCCCAGTGCCTTTACTCCCAATGCTATGTTCCCAAATGCTGTCTCTACAATGTAATGTTTCCTAGTCTTTTGTACGTTTTCTAAAAGAATAGATCACATGAGTTTTCCAAGCATCCCTTTTTTTTTTTACAAAAGTCCACTAGAAATTCAAACATAAATTCAAACCATAAATCGAAGAAGAAATTTACAACAGAGAATGTTTATATGCATATCCATTAAGAATAATTATCTGACTAAACATTCATCATCTGTCACTAACTCTACAGATTCATAGAGGGTTAAAAAACATAATTTTTGTGACTAAGGTATTAGACAAATTTCATATAGATAAACACAGTCAATATTTTATCTTCTGTTCTTGCATCTATAATAAATCCTCAGTTCCATTTTTATGATCTTTGGTTAGTTGTTTTACAACCTCTTGGAAAGTGCTCTAAGTTGCACATGCCTGCTTGCTACCTCAAAAGCAATAAACTGGTGATACTTGAAGACTATCAGAGTTCTCATTGCAGTTTTGACATCAGAAAGGACTTAATAGCAGTCCTATTATAAAAAGAGCTTAATAATTCCTAACACATTTTTAGGAATTCTTATAGGATTATCATTAAGAATTAAGAAATCATCTATTATTTATATTACATCACTACAAGAGAACACATCTTCACTGTTCTGCAAATATCTGCTCAAAAGTTGGGCTAACACCTTGTGATTGTTATATATTTAAAAATAACAGGAAAAGCATAATAATAACAGGAATCTTTCCTAAAGTGAAATTCTCAGTCTTGCCTAAAGAAGCAATTCCATCATTAACTTTAACAGTCCATGGTAGAACCATCTCAGGAAGATCACTTACTAGTTTTTAGCTTATCTTTGATGAGTATTAAAAGAGGGATGATTATAATTTAAAAAAATCAGAGTTGTACAGATATATATGATAAAAGATACAGAGCATAATATAAAACATGAAGGGGTTACTTTATAGACATGACCTACCAGTGTTAAACAAAGATAACCATGACCCGGATAACATAAATGGATGAACATGTAGTGACATACAAGAACAAAATGTCATATGTAAAAGTAAAATGCAGCACGAGATGGACTTCATGTGGACTTAATCAGAGAAGATGCACCCAACCCTCAAGATATTGGAGTCCCCAGGGAGTTTAGAGGTCTTGTGGGGTGGGTGGTGGATGGTGGGTGGTGGGGACATCCTGGAAGAGACAAGGGTGTGTGGGGAGGAGGTATGGGATGTGGAACAATCGGAGGGTGGACCAGGAGGGGAATAAAATCTGGCATGTAAATAAATAAAGAAGTAAGTAAATACATAAATACGCACTTTTTAAAAAAAAGGTAAAAGACATTTAAAACCCAGAAAAATCTGTACAAAATTTCCCATAGGATGACTATAAAGAAATGGTTATTATAGAGAATAATGAGAATAGCAGAACAAGAGACAGACATAACTGGAGATAACTAGGGATCACTCATGAAAGCCTTTAGGCTAAGCAGGAGAATTATGTCCTTTGCTTATGGATTCTGTCACATCCACCAGAAAACTACTGAGCCGCATATACCACCATTTTATGCACTACTGCTCATTTAAGGCAAGCCTAACCTTTCTCACCACTTGTTACTGTCCCTCTATCATTTCTCACCAGAGGGCTACTAGCAATAGCAACTCAGAGTGATGGATACAAACCCAGACTATTACCTACATTGACTGTATGAGCAGCTAACTCACACTTTGGCCCATTCCCAGTGTTCTGTATAGCCAAGAAGTCCTATAAGTATTACAGACCTCAGATTTCTCCTGAATCAAGGCTTGTTGTTGATGATGATGAAGAAGAAGAAGAAGATGCTGCTGATGGTAAATGTTCTTAGATATTGAATAGTCTCTTCTAGTGGCACCTTATAAATAACATAAAGAATAAACAGAAAACATTGGGATATTCATCTCCATAATAATTTAGTGTATAAACTATTTTCCAATACTTTTGTTCGGAATCAGAATGATCACATGTAGGGAATAATATAGAGATATTTTCATCAGTAAAAGGACACTCAGTCGGGGTCACTATTTAAAACCTTCAAAAAATGTGCTGGCTATCAAAATATAACCAAGCACATGTATGAAAATGTATACCCATACACTTATGTGTTATTTAACAAAGAAGTCCACAGTACATAGGGAATTGACAGCAACTTCAACTGAATTATACTGATCAATCAAGAAAGCTACATGGGGAAAAATTAAACTGAGTCTTTTACCCAGACCAAGTGCAAAAGTCAACTCCGCATGCATCAAGGACTAGAAGCTAAGACACGATACCATGAAGGTGGCAGAAAAGAAAGTAGAGGATATGCTTGACCACATTGACACAGGAAAGGACATTCTGAACAGGACACTGGTAGCATAAACATTAAAAACAAAAACTAATAAATTAGACTTTGTGAAACTAAATATATACAGCAAAAACCAAAATCAGTTTAGTGAAAAAGATGCCTTCGGCATGAGTAAAATACCTCACTAGGGTCACTGCTTCTGACTAGAATTCATGATATGCAAGATAATCTACATGTCACTAGAACATATATCTATAGTGCCTATCAAATTCTGCCTGCTTCTCTGTCTCCAGGGAACAATTACACCAGTAAAAGAAGGAAGGTCATTCTGGGGAAGCATGGGAGAGACATTAGTAGTAAAACTCTGATTTTGTTTTGTTTTGTTTTGTTTTGTTTTGGTTTTGGTTTTGGGTTTTTGAGACAGGGTTTCTCTGTGTAGCCCTGGGTGTGCTGGAACTCACTCTGTAGACCAGGCTGGCCTCGAACTCAGAAATCCACTTGCCTCTGCCTCCCAAGTGCTGGGATGAAAGGTGTGCACCGCCACTGCCCTGCTAACTCTGATAATTTTAACAAGGCCTTTTCTGAAAGGGAACTTGCCTTCCCTTCACTCAAGAAGTTCTGGTATATAAACTGACTCACATCCAAAAATTGGTTTACATACATTCACTACATACATTGCATTACATTACATTACATACATACATACATACATACACATGTACATACATAATTCTCTATTGTTACTATTGTTAATTGCATTTGGGTGTTTGTGTTTAGACATACTGGACAAAAAACTTAAGCTTATCATTTATTTAATTCTTGCAAACAATATGATTGACAATGTCATCCAAAAAGTCCATCAAGCCTGCACAGTCACTTACATATTACATAGGGATCTAATACTATAGATGCCCCCTAAAAGATATACATATGCATATATAAATGGAAACAGAAATGAGGTTGCCTTACAGGGGGTGGGGATTACAATACCTCCTCCAGACATCATAGGCTATCAAATAAATACCCAAATACTAGATGTGGGTTACTTCATTTCCATTTGCTCAACAATTTGAATTCATAGAACTTCCCAAACAGAAGCTTTTGCCTTTGCTCTTGGTTATCCTTCAGACAGAACTTGATAGTAAGCCCATATTATTATTAAAAACACCACATTCTTGAGTAAAAGCTTATGGCAAAATCAATCTAGGACAATCTGGCAGCTTCACCCCTATTGCCTAGATTTCACAGTGCTGGAAGGGTCTCTGAATGCTAGTGGGGGATAAAAATATCCATCCAACACTCAGATATGAACCCTGAAAGCTACATTAATGACTGGGCTCACTCGTGCAATAACTATTTCTGATTCGGTTTAAAGCCAGTTGAACAATGTTGAAGTCATGCCAAGTACTGTTAACTAAGCCAAAAATGTGTGGATGGCTAAGTCAATTGCCCTAAAGGAGAACCTTATATTATTGTGCTGTTAAATGGTCCTGTAAGTTCTGATCTTCATATTCATACATTAGAGTATGTATTTCCTAACTTTAATCAGAGAAGCTTCTTTTTTTTTTTTCATCTGGTGATAATAGACAATTCATTAATAGACAGAGAATAGGAGACTGGGTAATATTTAGTGCTAAATGAGATGTCTATACCACATTCCCAGAAGAAGAATAGAAAGATTATAATAGGTAGAGGAAGTATACATCTCCAGTAAAACATGACAGCTTTATTAAACACACAAACTCTCCGCAGCTGTGACTGTATGCCCAATATATATAAAAGACCCAGCCACCTGAAATCTCTGCATAGTGAAGGAACTCATGAAGCCCCACCTCCTAGCCAAGAATGTATTGACTGCTTCTGGGCAGAAAGAGTCACAACCACCGAGGGGCTACACTTGCATGCACTAGCAGGCCTCCTATACAGATGCACTTATAGGCAGTATAAAGTATGCTAACTAGGTTTCTGAGTCCAACTCCAGATATCTGGTTCTCTCTTGAAGATAGCCAAGGTGAGAAGAGTGTTGGCGGGGGCAAGGCTTTGGCTTCATGATATATTAGGGTCACTTTTATTATAATAATAATAATATTTACCTATCTCAAGTCTAAGTTACTTTACAGAGGTAGCTAGCTTGCCTGTCTGAGTTCTTCTAAGGGCAGAAACTTCAGTCCTTGGTGGTTAGCACCTCATCATGAAACAGGAAGGTGATTAAGTAAAGGATTAATTGGTAGGACTTTTTTTCTCTCTTGGCCAGAAGCTACACCTCTGGTACGAGGGAGGTTTGGAGCAATAAACTTTTATTGAACCAGAGGACAGTCACTAGCAGAAGGAAAAGCTTTTACACAAGTAAATATGCAGAAACTCACATAAATTCATATGCAAATTCATGCAAATAGTCATACATCTTCATTCCAGTTGGGCTCAGCTAAATACTTATCTCATAATTACATATTTACACACACACACACACACACACACACACACACACACACACACACCATGTCCATACTCACATATGAATAAGAAGCAACAGCAGGGCTAAGTGAATTAAACCCAGGTCCATATGAATAAGATCTCTGTGCTCTTTCATAAGACTAAGGCTGCCTTACTCTTAAGAACAAGACCTGCTCGGTCTCCTGGCCAGGAGAAGCCTGTCTACTCTTTCTGCTCTCGCTATAGCTTCTTTGTCTCTCCTTCTCTGTGCATTCTATGTATTGCTCTCTTAGCTTCTAAGTTCCCCTTTAATTTCCAAGTTATTCTACTGTGCTATCTTACTCCTTCCTCCTAATCTTGCAGTCTCCTCCTGCTCTGATGTAACAAATGCCATACAATGTGATTGTTCTTAATTTTTTGTACCTTTTTTTAAAAACTTTTATTGCATTATGATGAAAAAAATTACATGATTTCAATTTATCTAAATTTGTTAACATTTAAAAACATATTTTAAGTAAATAGAAGTAAATCACATTCTTGTTTCCCTTTTCTACCCCCACTCCTCCCAGAGACCCCCCTTCAATACATACAATATCTTTTTTGTCATATTCTTCAAAATTTATAAAATATTATAACAATAAAAATAAGTATTATAAAAGTTGTTTGATATAAAACAACAATCAATTTAACAGTCTTATGTAGGTGTTCGTCTATAGCAATAGTGAAAATACATTTTTCTCAATATAAATTTTAAATAACTCCAAACATATTAACTGTATACTTCAAAATAATACATCACTACTATTATTTTTTAAATGAACATAAATAATATATAAAGTCTTTTTGTTTGTTTGTTTGTTTCATATTTAGTAGAGTTTAAAATCTTGGCTCTTACTGGGGTACAAGCCCAAAATAAGAACAATTTTTAGACATTGGATTTCATTGTAATAAGGCTGTACTTCAATGACCTTCACATCACCAAAGGATTTTACCTCCATTGTAGCTAAGCTGAGAATTGACAGTTCTGCTGCACCAAGAGATGAATTGTAGGCTCGATTTTTGGATACAGATTTCCTGCTATGGTCAAAACTATTTGACTGGAGTGAATGACTTTATTCTCAGCCCACAGAGAACAGGTTACATTCATTTAAGAAATGTGTATAGTAGAGGATTGCAAATTCGATCATCAATAGGAGGAAAGGACCTCAGCCTTGTGAAGGTTCTGTGCCCCAGTGTAGGGGAATGCCAGGGCCTATAAGTGGGAGAGGGTAGGGTGGCAGGCATGGGGAGGGGGGGCAAAAGGAGTTTGTTCTTGCTGTTTTTGTTTGTTTGTTTGTTTTTTTGGAGGGGAACTTGGGAAAGGGAAAATTTACATGTAAATAAAGAAAATATCTAACTAAAAAAAAAAAAAAAAAGAAATGGTGTAGGTATTAAGATGGTCTATCCAACTGTTTCAATGAACAATGGTTCTGCCTGGAGGGTGGCACAGACATTAGGTGAGGGTAAGAATTTGGTTCATTGAATGTGATAATATGGAAAAGCATTCATCTCAGAGAAAGAGTAACTTATAAAGTCCTCTTCTTCAAAGTTGATACAAGAGTTACAAACGACAAGCAAAGCATCCAGTCTTACTCTTTGTTGTTCTTTTACAAGCAATCTCCCTAATCGTCTGTTTCTTTTGGGTATGTAAATACTTTTGAAATATATAAGCTGTTCTGAAAACCATAGTATACTGTAAAAACATGAAATAAACAATACTACTAAGAGAGAGACTGAGATAGGAGAAGCAAGATTTCAAGACCCTTATGTTGTACACAGCCAGACACTGTCACAAACAAACAAGCTGAAAGTGTATATAGATTGTACAATGTTGGACCTATTTCTCCAATTACCAAATTATAGAAACCATTGGATGACAATCAACAAATTTCTAATTCCTCATATTTTTGGATTTCAATAGATTAGGATATGTTGGTAATATTAATTTTAAAATTAAGATATTAAGAAAAAGTAATTGTCACTTCCTGTTGTTTTTGTTGTAAGAGGTGGAATTAGGTTTGTGTGGATTTGTTGAAAGATTACCTTCTTGCTTCTTCTAGGGTGTAGTTTTGCTCCTTATGTTGATGTTTAACATTGATTATCCTTTATAGGGCTGGATTTGTGGAACGATATTGTGTAAATTTTGTTTTGTCATGGAATATCTTGTTTTCTCCATCTATGGTAATTAAGAGTTTTGCTGGGTATAGTAGCCTGGGCTGGCATTTGTGTTCTTGTAGGGTCTGTATGACATCTGCCCAGGATCTTCTAGCTTTCATAGTCTCTGGTGAGAAGTCTGGTATAATTCTGATAGGCCTGCCTTTATATGTTACTTCACCTTTTCCCCTTACTGCTTTTAAAATTCTTTTTTTATTTAGTGCATTTGGTGTTTTTATTATTATGTGTCAGGAGGAATTTCTTTTCTGGTCCAGTCTATTTGGAGTTCTGTAGGCTTCTTGTGTGTTCATGGGCATCTGTTTCTTCAGGTTAGGGAAGTTTTCTTCTATAATTTTGTTGAAGATATTTGCTGGCCCATTACATTGGGAATCTTCACTCTCTTCTATACCTATTATCCTTAGGTTTGGTCTTCTCATTGCATCCTGGGTTTCCTGGGATGTTTTGCATTTTCTTTGACTGTTGTGTCAATGTTTTCTATGGTGTCTTCTGCCCCTGAGATTCTCTCTTCTATCTTTTGTATTCCGTTGGTGATGTTTGCATCTATGACTCCTGATTTCTTTCCTAGGTTTTGTATCTCCAGGGTTTTCTCTCTTTCTGATTTCTTTACTGTTTCTAATTCCATTTTTAGATTCTGGATGGTTTTGCTTATTTCTTTCACCTGTTTGATTGTGTTTTCCTGTAGTTCTTTAAGGAATTTTTGTGTTTCCTCTTTAAGAGCTTCTAGCTCTTTACCTGTATTCTCCTGTATTTCTTTGAGGGTGCTATTTATGTCTTTGTTAAGGTCCTGTATCATCGTCATGATAAGTGATTTTATATCTCAATCTTGTGTTTCCAGTGTGATGGTGTGTACAGAACTGGCTATGGTGGGAGAATTGGGTTCTGATGATGCCAAGTGACCTTGGTTTGTGTTGTTTATTTTCTTACGCTTGCCCCCCATCACCACCATCTGATTATCTCTAGTGCTATGTGCCCTTGCTAAATCTGACTGGAACCTGTCCTTGCTGTGATCCTGATTTGTGTCAGAACTCCTCAGAGTCACGCTGTCTCTGTGATCCTGTGATTCTGTGATCCTGTGATCCTGGGCTTGTTAGATCACCTGGGAGTGGGGCTTCCCCTGTGTGTTGTGGGACTGGCTGCAGAGCTTGTGCCCAAGGTCTGCTCAGGACACCAACCCAGACAGACTGGAAAAAAAACCCTGAGTCGTTTTTGTACCATTTTTAGAGGAACGACTCATGAGGTTGTTTTATAACCTCTTGGAATGTGTTAAAAGTTGTAAATGCCTCCTTCTATTTCAGAACCAATTAACTCATGGAACTTGAAGACTGGCAGTGTTCTAATTGCAGTTTTGATATCAGAGAAGGCTTCAAAAGTAGCCCTATAATAAGGGGCTTAATAGTTAATAGTATTATTTTAGGAATTGTTATAAGATCATCATTAAGAATTAAGAAATCACCTTTATGTCTATATAACATCAGTACAAAATTGTATATCTTCATTGATCTGCAGAAATCTGCTCAAAAGGGTGGGCTAATACCTAGTGATTGTTATGTACATATTTAATGATAACAGGAATCTTTCCTAAAATGTAGTCCCTTCAGCCTTCCCTAGAAGGGCCTATACATTGTAGACTTAATGTTCACTCATTACAGAGGAGAAACCATCTTAGGAAGGTCACCTGCATTTTTTAGCTTCTCCTATATGACTCCTGGCAGTAGATGCTTTGTTGTTGTTGTTGCTGGTTTTTCGTTTTGTTTTTCCTTTTTTTTTTTTTTT
>JADRCD010187075.1:850-15710 GCA_019843815.1 Montemys delectorum | reverse complement strand
TTTTTTTTTTTTTTTCCAAAAAAGAGCACATGAATTTGGAAAGGGAAAAGTGGGTGGAGGATAGGGGACAAAATTGAATGGTAGGTAGTGGGAGTGAATTTGATCAAAACACATTATACACATTTAGGAAATTCTAAAATAATGAAAATTGGTTATTAAAAAAGAGTACTATTGATAATAATGCAAAACATTAATTTTAAAACTCCTTATAGAAAAAATACCTCATGCAGGGTTGCTGCTGTTCATGGTTTTCAAACAACACTTAGTTCTTGGTAAAGAAATAGCAGACATAATAAGACAAACAAAACATTCTTAAATAATGCTGTATAAAAAGAGAATGAAATGCAAGGTTTGTGCTTATAAAAATGTCTTCATTTATTCTCTTCAGTTATTTCAGTTACGATGAATGTGACATAGCTATGAAAATAACTACAAGAAATTTAAAAACGAAACTCCATTCTTATCAATCAACTTGCAAAAACTAAATTCCAAGTGAATCAAGTACCTTACCTAAAACCTAAAACTCACAAGTCCAAGGAAGTTCCTAAAGCTAAAACTACTCACAAGAATGCTTCTCAGAGTTATATTAGCAGTAACAACTGCTGGGAGAGGCAACTTATCCACTTCACTTTCAGGTGGTCTCTTTGTATCCTCTAACATTCCCCAATTTTTCATTTATGTAACATATTCTACTACTTTCTATAGCTCCCTCACCTTCTCTCTTCTCTTTTTCTTTTCTGCTTTGACATCAAGCGCACAAACAGAAGATAACAGAGAGAACCTTTAGTATTTGTATTTCTGAGTCTGACTTAACTTACTAAACATAATATTTCTAGTACCATCATTGTTCTGTTAAAGTTATTATTTTAATCCTTAGGATGAAAAAATTCCCACTGTAGATGTGTTTTACATTTTCTGCCTAGCATGGAAGAGGCACTGTGTTCAATACCCAGTGTTGCAAAAAAAAATTATAAAATGTTAAAAATAAACATTTGCACAAAAAATCTTTGAAATTCATTATTATATACTTAAAATTCGTCTGTATTTACACCAGATACATTTCAAAAGATGATAAATGACATGTCTTCACTTGAGAGCTGCTTAGAAGTTGTTTTGCTTTAAAACTTGTAGACTTTAGGGGCTAAGATAAGGGTTCAGTTGAGCATAAAATAACGAGAACCTGAGTTCAGATCCCCAGTTCCCACATAACTATATGGGCATGATGATATACACCAGAAGTCCCATTACTTACTTTGGGAGGCAGAAACTGGTTGCTCATTTATTTTATATAAATCAAAAGGTTCTGTTTTCACTTAGAAACTTAGTTCAAAAAGTAGTAAAGGAAGATATTTGATTTCAACTCTGGCCTCTACATGATGTGCACACACAAACACAGATACCTATATAGAAACAAAAAACCCTAGTAGTCTCCATTTAAAGCATTGTTACATTTGGAGAAAATTAAAAACAAAGAACTGATAAGTCCCATATACTCCTTACTTTATCCTAGCAATATGATTCCTCAAATTATTAGTGGCTTACATGGAGTAGAATATGGCACAGGTGATAAACTAAATTCCATACATCATTATTTAGTGAACTTTATTTTACCTTTGATTTAATATTTATATGCATATGTATATCACTACTATATATATACATATATATACATATGTGTGTGTGTGTGTGTTTTACAGTCCATTTTCATGTGCTTCAGTGAGGATAGGTGACAGATATCCAATATACCTAAGAAAATCACATTAAATAAGCAAAATTAATTCTGTGGATATACAAATGGATAATAACTTTTTTCTAATAGTCTCTAATACAGACAGACCTCAAGCATTCTGTGTGTACAAAGAAAATATTAACCTCCTTATTCTTCTACATCTTGCTCCCCAGTGCTGGAATTACACATGTTTAAAACAATACCCAGTTTATGTGTTTCTGGTGATTACTCCCAGGATTTTTTGCACGATAGAAAAGCATAATGTCCATTGAAATACATCCTTTCCCCTTATGATAATATTTTCATCCACAGCAGAAGGAAAGTTTTTTGACATCAGCTTGGTCAAGTCTTCCCAAGAGGACTTCAGCTCAGGAGCCCTGTTGTCAACAGAACTGGATGAAATCATGGCACTTGAGACTAGAGGTGATGAGCCTCACACATGTTTTCCATATTGTGTTTTTTTGCCTGCAGGTGGGACCTCAGATGTGGAGTTCCAGGAAAGAAAGTTTTCCAGAATTGTCAAGGGAATATTTGGAAACTGAGTTGAAGAAGCCATGGGAATAAGAGTAGCCATCATAGTCAACAACAGAATTGGAATTTGCATGAATGGATACAAATCCATCAGATATGTATACACCTCCTGGCTTTGAAAATTCAACCTCTACACAGACTTAAACTTTGCAGATACTTCTATGATGCTCCTTCTGATTTTTATGTTCCTGCTCCTGCAGTATTCCAGTTATGTCTGCTCCTTTGACCGCTCTTACTGTGCTGCAAAGACAAAAACCAGTGTATACAAGGATGGAGATGTGGTGCTTGCTGCATTTTTGCCTCTTTTTACTATTGTCTTAGATTCCACGATTGATGATCCAAGCAAAGAGAATTACTACATTCAGTAAGTTAATTATTTTATATCTTTATTTTCTGTCTTATTTTAAAGATATACAATGCCTATAAATATTATGTGTGCATACAACACTGCTATCCACATCCTCCTTATTGCTTTTATATCACAAGAACTATCTCTAATTTATTATTATTATTTCTGTTTAGTAGTTTCTTTGCTTCACAAAAAACAAAAGTATTCTAGCTTCTTTCATTCTAGCTTTTCTTTTCTGAGACTCAATTTTCCCCTAATTACTCTACTATTCCTGCCCTCTTCTGGCCTGTTGTCAGTAATTAGTGCTGTCATTAATTACATCCAATAATATTACCTAATATCACAATGCAAGCCATTGGCACGAATTCTGTAAAATGAGCATTTGGATAATTCTCTTCCTGGATAGTAAAGGATCACTATCTTTGTATGTTATTGGTATTAAACCTCTGACAGATGTCTGGTTGGCAAAGATCTTCTTACTCTCTGGGCTGCTTCTCCACCTTGTTGACAGCTATGCAGAAGATGTTTAGTTTTATGAAGTTCCAATTCTCAGTTGTTATCTTTAAGTCTTGGGCAAACAGCATCTTTCCCTCAACTCTATTATGGAGCGCACTGCCTGTTTTCTTCTAACAGGATTTCAGACTTCATGCTCACGTCTTTGATCCATTTAGATTTAGGTTTTGTGCAAGTTAATAGGCACAGGTTTAATTTTATTGTTCTGTATGTATTTCTTGAAGATGCTTTCTTTTCTTCAGCATTCGGTTTTCCTTTTTTGTTTTTTGGTGTCTCAGTCAAATGTTAAGAGATTGAAGTTACATGTATTCATGCTTAGATTTGATTTTGCTCCACTGGTCTACAAGTCTGTTTTGTATCAGGATGATGTTGTTTTGTTATTATGTCTCTCTAATATATATTAAGATCTGGAATTGTAGACCTTCCAGCATCATTTCCCCACACAGGATCATTTGTGGTTTTCACTTGAAATTGTACATATTTTTTTCTGTGAAAATTTCGATGTCCTTTTGACTGGAATTGTATTGAGACTATAAATAGCTTTTGGTAGAATGCTCATTTTCACCATACTACTTATACCACTCCATGAACATGAGAACCTGATATATCATTTTATTTCCTAGTCTCTCTCTCTTTCTCCAGAATTTTAAAGTGAATAAATTCTTTGTGTATGTGTCCATATTCTTGTCTGGCTCTTTGGTTTTGGTGTATTAAAAAAGCTATTGATTGGGCAAGTTGATTTTGCATTCTGCTACATAGCTGAATTTGATTATCATTTCTTTTCTGGTAGAATTTTTGGAATCTCTAATATATAGCATTATGTCATCTACAAATAATGATAATTTGACCTTTTCTTTGCTTCTTTGTGTCATGTTAATTTTCTTGCATTGCCTCATTACTCTAGCCAGTACTTCAAACACAATATTAAAAAATAGTATATATCTTCTCTATAGGAAAGAATCAATGAGAATAACATATCCATTCCTATATTTCTGAGACATCAGATGCAGGTAATAAGTTGGTACTGCTTAGACTGTATAGAATAAGAGTAAATTTATTTTGCAGAATGCATGTCCTCCCAAGAACTTTGCCTTGGGTACAGTAGAGTATTCTAGACTACTCTTTCTATTCCAAATCTTGTCAAAAAGAGTTGAGACAAGTCAGTCTTGATTTTTTGAAAAGTATGTCTTGCATGGATACATTCTTCTCCTTGTTACCTGAATAAATTGTGGCAAGAAATTTTGAGAAATATGGTTGGCCACAGCTAGTCCCTTCAAATTTTCAGTTATATATTTACTAGTATCTGCCGATGATTCTTAAGAAAATATAGTTCCAAAACTATGTCTTGTAATGAATTTGTGTGTAATAGGTAATGTATTAATAGTCAGTGCTTGTTATTCAGTAAGATTTCTGATATCTTCTATATCTGCATTGTTGTCTGAAATAATAGAAGATGCTATGCCAGCTCCAAGTAAGAAGCTAAGCAACACAGCTCCAGCAACTATCAATCATAAAGCTTTTCTTAGAGCAAACTTATTTCCTGAGGAGAACTAGAAGACTGGTATTTTCAACTCTGGCTCAGAGAGATTTCTTAGGCTGTCATGATTTGAGGTTGAAGATAAGTGAGATCTTATGCATCCTAGGTATAATAATAAGTCTTGCATATAGGTTTAGGTCAGGCATCATCATAGATACTCTGGTAACCATTGGTCAGGAAGTAGGGGACTTGAATTCTGGCATGTAGTAGATGATTGGGAGCAGGGACTAGAAAGTGAGGGGTTATTGGAGACAGAGTCCAAGATGATGCCTGAAAATCAGACTCCAGAGGCCAGCATCAGAATGCATATCTAACTATATTGTCTGTTATACAAGCTTATGTATAGTTTTTTTTTTAGCCAATTAGGGTATATTGATGTATTCAGTGGCAAAGCCAGGTGCAACCTCTATTGTTTAGCAGAATCTGACTTGTGGGTCCATGAGCCTGTGTATGGACCAGTAGGGGAGTCTCCAATCCCTTGGGGATATTTTTTTTATTTTTTATTAGATATTTTCTTTATTTACATGTCATATGATATCTCCTTTCCCAGTTTGCACTCCGAAAAACATAAATAAAATAATAAAAACAAAAACAAAACAAAAAACAAAAATGAAAACAAAACAAAACAAACAAAAGAAAACCTTTGTTCCCTTCCCTCTCCCTCTGCTCACCAACCCACCTCTCTTGCTTCCTCGCCCTGGCATTTCCCTACACTGGGGCATAGAACCTTCACAGGGCCAAGGGCCTCTCTTCCCATTGATGACAGACTTGGCCATCCTCTGCTATACACATGCTGCTGGAGCCATTAGTCCCACCATGTGTACTCTTTGATTGGTGGTTTAGTCCCTGGGAGCTCTGAGGGTACTAGTTAGTTCATATTGTTGTTTGTCCTAAGGAGCTGCAAACCCTTTAGCTCTTTGAGTCCTTTTTCTAACTCCTTCATTGGAGACCCTGTACTCAGTCCAATGGATGGCTGTGAGCCTCTACTTCTATATTAGTCAGGTACTATCAGAGCCTCTCAGGAGAGAGCTATATCAGGCTCCTGTCATCCAGCACTTGCTGGTATCTACAATAGTGTCTAGATTTGATACCCTTGGGCATATTTTGGTAAAGGCTAGGAAAGCAGCCACTGCCCTGGCCTTGGGTGAAAAACTTTGTGTTTGTTCACCTGTATACTGAAAGCCACGTCAGATCATATACTGTGTACTGTTCCACTTCTTCTTCCACCAGGTTTATCTTCAGATCACCCATAGGCTGTGAAACATTTGTTGTTCTCATCCAATCCCCTATCATTGATAATACATGGTATTAGGCTGCCTTCTTTGATTCTACAGAATTTCCACATTATAGGAGAGACATATCCCACATCACATTTGGGTCCTTTGGGCAATTTCTGCATGTGACATATTGAATATGGGCTTTTGGGCTACAAAGTCTTCATTGGCTCATTCTTTAATTTGTGGTAGTGAAGAATCATGTAGAACAAATGGGAAAGACCTGGGTATGTATGTTTCCAATAGTTCAGTTTGAAAAGATCCAGTTTTCCATCAAATTTCTGTAGTCTTTTGTAATTTATAACCTTGACACAAGGAGTCATTGTTGTATTAGAATCGTGGCTCATCAGGACAGATCACACCAGACCAGTACAGTTCCAAAGGAGAGGATTATTGTGGGGAAAAACAGGGTGACAGAGATGAAGAGGGAAAAGAGAGCTCAGGAGGGGACTGCTTTTTATATGGGCTGTGATGTAATCACATGCAGGTAAAGGTGGGCTGGGTGGATACTGAGAATGTATGGTGATTGCCATGGCAAAAGATGTGGGGGTCCTGTCCCCTTGGGTGATGTCATTACTAGATTAGGAAGCTTGCTTTTGATGGCAACATACCTCCCTTTTTCTTGTCATAAAGAAAAGAAAATGTCCAACTTTTGGTCTTCCTTCTTCTTAAGTTTCTTGTGGTTTGTGGGTTGTTTTTCCTGTATTCCAAACTTCTGCGCTAATAACCACTTATCAGAGAATGTATACCATGTGTGTTCTTTTGTGTTTGGGTTACCTCACTCAGGATGATACTTTCCAGATCCATCCATTTCCCTAAGAACCAAATACCCATGGAAGGAATTGCAGCGATTAACTTAGGAGCAGAGACTGAAGGAAGGACAAGCCAGCCTAAATATAGCTATCTCCTGAGAGGCTCTGATAATACCTGACTAATACAAATGTAGAAGCTCACAGACATTCGTTGAACTGAGTACACGGTCCCCAACGAAGGACTTAGAGAAAGGATTTATGGAGCTGAAGGATTTGCAGCCCCTTAGGACGAACAACAATATGAACTAACTAGTACCCTCAGAGCTCCCAGGGACCCAACTACCAACCAAGGGCTATATATGGTGGAACTGATTGTTTTGGCAGCATGTGTATAGTAGAGGATTGCAAATTTGATCATCAATAGGAGGAATGGACCTCGGCCTTGTGAAGGTTCTGTGCCCCAGTGTAGGGGAATGCCAGGGGCAATAAATGGGAGATGGTAGGGTGGTAGGCATGGGGAGGGGGGAGGCAACAGAGTTTGTTCTTGTTGTTTTTGTTTGTTTGTTTGTTTGTTTGTTTGTTCTTTGGAGGGGAAACTTGGAAAGGAGAAATTTACATGTAAATAAAGAAAATATCTAAAAAAAATTAATTAAAAAGTATTACCCTTTCAAAAAAAAAAAGGAGAGAGGGGGAAGCCAATGGTTAACAGACAATAGGGGCATCAAATCTCTTAAACCGCTTCCTGCTGTCAAGGAGTATTGTCAATTTCAGGGTGTAGCTGACTTTCACCATTGGGGTCCACTTAGTTAACGTTCACATCAGGCTCCTCTGTGGACAGCAGCTGGTAATCCTATAACAGGAATTGATAAATAGTTTGGTTAGAAATGTTTTTGTATTTGTCATTGAAGGAATGTAGAAACAAGATTAATGAGGAAAGGAGCAAATAATAATTCCAGGAAGATGACTATAAGAAAGGTGTTATGAAAGGGAGTATCTGCATCCATATAGGGTTTTTAAAAATCCAGGAATCAGAGGCCTCATGTTTCCTGAAATTCTGCATGCCTGATTGTAGCTCCTGGATTTTATTTCTCACTATCCCAGACTGATTGTTGTAGAAGTAGCATTCTTCTTGGAGGAACAGGCAAAGACCACCTTCTTTAGCTGTCTGGACATCTAGCCCCTATCAGTTCTAAAGCACCACAGCTTCCAAAAAATCTATCTAACCTAGATGGTAAACATGATTTCAGACATTTTTTGAAGACCAGTGCTAAACTTGGAATTGAATTTTTCATATTGGGTTATAGAAGTCATTATCCCTGCAATTTCACTACCAGCACCTATGGCTATTCCCGCAGCAACCAAGAGTGGCACCTTGTGAACTGCCCTCTTTATGTTGGACAGCTATCATATTTACAACTGGAATTGGTAGTGGCTCACTTCCCTGGATTACCCCTAGTTCAGGGAAAAGGAATACCAACATGCAAACTCCTGACCAGCTGGTGGGTAGGTGATGATATACCTAAGTACCACAAAGAATTGATGTATTTTGGACTGCAAGGCATTGTGACAGAGATGAGGTATCAATGGTTGTGGTTCTGTTGCTCTAGGGAGCTTAGTGTTCCTACAGAACATGTCCCAGAGGTCTTAAAACAGTTTGCCATGCCAAAAAGAGGGATAGAGGAAAGGTATGGAGTGATGGCAACATCTGAGTCTGGGCAGCTGACAAAAGGTGAGGTAAGGTAACTTGGCAGTATCACCAGAGAGGCTGTAAGTGGCAATTGTAGATCAGTTCCAGAGGGCATACATAGCCAGAAATTTTTAAAGTGACCAGGTTGGGTGACATTAAGGAATTGGTATGTCAAAGACAAAGTCTGAAACAAAAGGTGAAATGACAAGTTACTTCCATTTTTGATGGGGAATGTCAAGGAGCTAAGGACCTTGGAAGAGTGTTTGATTACTTCTACTTTTCCAATATCTAGGTGTTGGGCAATTGAAACATATTTTCTCTGGATGTGGGTAGTACTTACTGGGGACTCAGCTTGATTTTTACCATAGAGCTTACCAACAACTCCTTTCTCCCACCTGGGACTTCATGGGTCTTGTATATAGAAAAAGAATGTCTTGTATTGTTAATAAAAGAAGTGATTGATCTGTGATCCTAGCCATATGTATCTGGCAAGACCAATATGGGCAGCCCCCATATTCATCTGACCATTTTTTTAAAGACATCTAAAAGCATTTATTTTATGCAAAAATTAAATAGGATTATGTTCACAGAAATAGTGTGCATATTATCTATGCTGAACAATGAATGCCAAGGAATACAATATTGATATAATAGTTGTCTGTAAAATAAAAAGAAAAACTGAGCCCCAATATCAAACAAAAATAAAATGCTTATTTCCCAGCAGCATGATATCTGGCCTTTTTTACAATGACCTTTTGTCTGGTTAAAGAGAAAGCAAGCAAAGAGATCATAATATTTAGATGGGATAACAGATACAGGGGTTACAGTAATTTGGATTGGTTCCTGACATCCGGCTATGGAGCAGTTTCCTGACCCTATTTGGAAAGACTGTTTGTTATTAGTAGGGGTTTCTTGAACCTCAAATCTCCAGGTGTAAGGGCTACCCTAGATGGAAACAAACAGCCTTGGTAGGATGAGAAGCCCATATCTAATCCAGTGGAGTCTAGCACAGGTGCTAGAGTGGAGTCTCATTTTTCTGGGATTGGGGACAAGGTGATTGGTTTTGATGTCTTCTGGAGCTTAAGAGAGCATGGTCCTATTAGGGTTGATGTGTACGAAAAATTTTTAGGTGGAGGGATGAAAGGTTTAAGGTGAGAGAGGTGGGCCCAATGAGAGAGTCCCTTGAGTTTAGCAGCTGTATGTTTCACAAGAATTACCTTGAAAGGGCCCTGCCATTTATGGGAGAGGGGTGAAGGCCAATGGTCTGGAGGATATAGAAGGACTTGGTATCCAATGTTGACAGACAGTGGACTAGGGACAGTGTGTGGCCATGGCAGATGGTGGTCAGCAAAGTTCCATAGGGAGAGCAGAGATGCCAAAATAATGGGGTGAGTAGATGGTCTGGGAGAGGAGAATATTTAGGTGAAAGACCAGGAGTTAGGACCAGATGTCCATTCCTGAGTTCAAAAGGTGAAATGAGGAGACGTTGATTGGGAAACAACTGCTAGCCTGAAAAAAGCCAGAGGTAGAAGTTTTACCCAATCAAGGTGAGGTTCTTGCGACACCTTGACAAGAGTGGTTTTTAAAGAGCAGTTGGTTCTTTCTACATTACCTGAAGATTGAGAGTGGTAGGGAATATGAAAATGCCAGGGGATATCTAGGACCTTAGATAGAATTTGAGAAGTTTGGGAAGTAAATTCAGGGCCGTTATCTGACTGGAGGAAAGCTGGGACACCTAATTGGTGGATGATCTCTTGGAGGAGGAGTTCAGCCTGAGCCCTTTTGTGTGGGAAATGCCTCCACCCATTCCGAGAAGGTGTCCATCAAGACCAGGAGGTATTTCACATGTATGACAGTGGGCACGTGGGTAAAGTCAAGTTGCCAGTCAGTTTCAGGAAGGGAATTTCTAGCATAATGGGTAGGAAAAGGTTTGCTATGATACCTTGAGTTGGAGTCTGACATTTGACAGATTTTGCAAGAGGCAGTGATAGATTTTAAGAAACTTAAGTCTTCAGGAGTAGGCTGTAGGTGGGTTTTAACAAAATAAGACAATGCTTCTTGGTGATTAGAATGAAAGAGTTGATGAAGATAGGAGGGAGTTTGATGAGTGTCAAGGGGTGAGGGTGAGGATGTGTACTGCAGTGTAAGAATGTCCTGGGGAGGGTGGGACGACACTAGGACTCTAAGGGCTTCAGTTCTAGCTGCTTCATCAGCTCAGTTGTTTTTCTCGGAGACAATAGAGTCATCCATCTGGTGGGATCTGCAGTGGACAATCACAATAGCTGTGGGGAGATGGGATGCCTTAAGCATGGCCATAATTTGGTTTTCATTAGTTACTGATCCTCCTTTAGTCATAAATAACCTGTGCTCCTCCCAAATGGCAGTGTGGAGCAGAAAATATGGAAAGCATATTTGGAATCTGTGTAGATGTTTAGGGGTTGTCCCTGTGCCAGTTGAAAGGCATGAGTAAGGGCTATTAGTTCAGCCTGTTGATTGGTGGTATAAGCATGAAGGGCCTGCGTCTCAACCACCTCAGTGTCTGACACTATGGCATAGCCAGCTCTTCTGGCCCCTTCATGTAGAAAGGAGCTCCCACTTGTATACCAGGAAGAGATGGCCTGAGGCAATGTGCCCTCCTGTATGTGTGAAGGATGCAATAATAGTTCCTCTAAAGCTTCAGTGCAGGAGTGAGATAGGGAGTGGTTAGTATTTGGTTGAGGAAGAAAATTGGAAATATTAAGAAGCACGCATGATTGGAATGTGAGTGTGGTGTCTTCCATAAGTGCTACCTGAAGAGAAAATACCCTAGAGGGAGATCAAGTCTGTAAGCCTTTGTATGTTAGGAGCTGTGACAGGTTATGAGAAGAGAAAACAATTATAGGCAACTCAAATTTAGTTTTGTTTCTTTTTTCTTTTCTTTTTTTTCTTTGACTCTTGAATAAGGAGTTCAGCAGCTACTAAGGTATGAATACAAGGTGCCCATCCCTGAATGATTCAATCTAGTTTTTTGACAGGTATGCCACAGGTGCAAAAGAGGGACCTATTTGATGACCTAGGACTCCAAGGGCAAATGCCTCTTTTTCAGTTACATAGAGGGAAAAGGACAAGTCAGATCGGGGATATGTAAGTCTAATAAGGAGAACCTGTTGGAGCCTTTGAAAGGGCCTGGTAACAGGTTTGAGAAGAGGTTTGTGGGTGAGGCCTAACAGTGCTTCATATAAGGGGTGAGGAAGGAGGGAAAAGAAAGGAACCCAGGAATGTAAAAAGCTAGCTATTCCTAGGAATGATAAAATCTCTTCCTTTGTAGAAGGAACAGTTAGAGACTGAATCAGATTCTTTCTACCTAAGGTAATAGCTTTGTGGGTTATGGTAATTGTTAGTCCCAAAGACACCTGAGGGGTGAACAGTTGGACTTTAGAAAGTGAGACCCTGTAGCCTCTACTAGAAAGGAAATTCAGAAGGGCAGAGGTGTCAGCTTGGCTAACTTTTAGAGAAGCACTCCAGAGAAGGATATCATATACATAATGAACAATCTTAGATTTAAGGAGAGACAGAGAAAGTAAGTCAGAAGCCAGGGCCTGGACAAATAAGTGTGGGCTGTCACAGACTCCCTGAGGTAGAACAGTTCAGGTAAGTTGGATTGAAACGTGGATGTTAGGATCTGTCCAAGTAAAGGCAAATATGTTCTGTGACTGGGCGTCTAGATGGATAGAGAAAAATGCATCCCTGAGATCTTTGACTGAAAAATGGGAAGTCTCTGAGAGGATAGTGAGAAGTATGTAAGGGTCACAACAGGATGGAGGGGAACCACTGCAGAATTAATGTACCTGAGGTCTTGAAATAGGTGATAGGTTCCATTAGGTTTCTTAACTGCTAGTATAGGGGTGGTAAAGGGGAAAGAGGTAGGTCAAAGGAGTTTTTTTCCTTAAGAGGTCAGAAATTATAGTCTTAAGTCCCCTGAGGCTCTGGAGAGAGAAAGGGGGTATTGAGGTTGGGTGGTGTACCTGGTAGAGTCCAGTATTTGGATTACAACAGGAGAATGATGTTTAGCAACAGAGGGGTTCTGAATGTTGCAGACTTGGGGGTCTACCTAAGAAGCTGGTAAAGGAAAGAAAATATTAGGTATAGTAGGTTGAGTGGCTAGAAGGAGCAGAGGGGCTGCTGGTAAGCTTGGGTTTTGGCAAATGCAGGTAGGGGGAGTGAAGGAAATAGAGGCCCCCAACTTAGCTAGAAGATCCCTTCCCAATAAGGGGACAGGGCATGTTGGCACTCCCAAAAAGGAATGGGTGAGAGGTACACCCCTAAAAATGCAACTAAGTGGTGGGGTCTAGTGAGGAAGGTAAGGTTGTCCTTCTACCCCAACGATAGGGGAATGAGAGGGGGAAGTGGGTTGCCAAAACTGTCAGTACTGAGTAAGTGGCCCCAGTGTCCAAGAGGAAGAAATGGGCTGCACACATACCATGATGACTACCCAGGGCTCCCTGCTAGTGATGACCATGGTCAAATCAAGGGAGCTCTGGACTCTTCAGTTGTCCATAGACAAGCCTAGGAGATGGCTGGAGCGTTCTCTGGCAATGATGTCCCTCTGTCCTGTATGACATGAGGGCAATCCACAGCTCAATGTCCCTCCTGATGACACCTAGGATGACACCCTTTGTCTTTTTGGAGTTAGGGCAAATCCTTGCCCAATGACCTTGTTGACCACCTCTGTAGCAGGAGGAGCCTAGTTGGTATCTGAGTCTTAGAGGACAAGGAGTCTGGGGCAGTGTCTGGGGCTGGTTGCACAGCCTTTGCCAGCCTATCGTATTTTTGTCTTCGAGCCTTCTCATTTCTCTCATGGTACACTCTGAAGGCCAGTTCCAAAACTTCTGCCTGTGGAGTTAGGGGCCCCTTCTCCAACCATCTAAATTTAACTTTCATATCTGGGTAGCTCTGGGGAAAAAGTCATCAGAAGTTGCTTACTTTCTGAGTTTTCAAGATCTAGATTAGTATACTGTGATAAGGCCTTTGTAAAGCATGCTAAAAACTGAGATGGGTTTTCTTGTTTGTCTTGGATGTCCTCTTGGAGCTTTTCAAAATTTGCTGGTTTTAAGGCTGCCCTATGGAGACTGTCCAAGAGGCAGATTATGAATCTATCTCAGGCAAAATACCATCTGGGGAATTATAATTCTATCGAGGATATTGGTTAGGTACTACCTCAGATCCAAATGGATAGTTTGGATCTGTTTGATGAGTCTCATCTGCATGTACTCTTGCCTATTTCCAAACTCATCTGAGTTTATCAGGAATAATTTCAATAATTTCTTAGAGAGGATCATATGTACATCATAGATAGTCAAGCTCTAAGATTGAGTAATTTACTGAAATTCTTTAATAAAGGCAGAAGAGATAGAGGTATAGGATCCCAGTTTGTTTTCTATTTGAGAATGTTCACTTAGTGAGAAAGGGACATGAATTCTGATTAGACCATCTATTCCAGCAACTTCCCTTAAAGGAAGGACTGATGCTGGGTTAGGGTTGAAGTCTTATCTTGTATGCTGGCTTGGAGGCTTGTCATAAGGACTGTGGCCATGAAATGCTCACCCTTTACCCCATGGAGGTTGGCTAGAACTTTCTGAGGGACCAGGGAGAAGTCAAACTTGAACTGATCAAGAAACTCTGATGGATTTTTGTAGGGCTAAAAGATACTATGTTTGTTGCTGGGGGAAGTCATCAATGGTCTTGTTTACTGCTAAACCCTACACTCTATAATAACAATCAGCTAGGTAAGATATATCCAATGATAAGATAGGAACAACCCTACTTGTGGGAGTAAACAACCACTCTTGATTATATTTTAGGCCTGTTCTGAGGGAGAAAATTCATGGCTGATACTGTAAGCACAGCCAAAAGTCATGATGAGGAAAGCCATAGGCTCTAGGGCAGAACTATTGATGCTGTTGTCCTAAGTTATCATGTTGTTAAGCATGGTTGGTATATCCACTGACATTCCATTGGAGAAAACAATTTTTCTTTATATTCAGAGATTTTTGCTACTTAAACCTTGGTCAAAGAAGCTTTTATTGTAGGGGATAGAAGTTAATGCAAAGAGGGATGATTGTTCAAAGTACTGAAAGCAAAAAACTGTGAGTGCTTTTTGTCACACCTCTATCAAGTACACAACCCTACCCAAAGTTTGGAAACATCACATGAAGGACAGAGAGAGAGCGAGAGCAAGAGCGAGAGAGAGAGAGAGAGAGAGAGAGAGAGAGAGAGAGAGAGAGAGACAGAGAGACAGAGAGACAGAGAGACAGAGACAGAGAGACAGAGACAGAGACAGGGAGACAGAGAGAGAGACAGAGAGACAAAGGGGAAGAAAGAGAGGAAGAAAGAGAAATAGAGAGAGACAGAGAGAGACAGAGAGAGACAGAGAGAGAGGAAGAAAGAGAGAGAGGAAGAAAGAGAAAGAGAGAGGAAGGGAGAGAGAGAGAGAGAGAGAGAGAGAGAGA
>JADRCD010187070.1:0-10573 GCA_019843815.1 Montemys delectorum | reverse complement strand
GAACCTGGAGGCAGGAGCTGATGCAGAGGCCATGGAGGAGTCCTGCTTACTGGCTTGCTCCTCATTGCTTGCTCAGCCTGCTTTCTTATAGAACCAGGACCACTAGCCCAGGGAGGTACTACCCACAATGCACTGGGCCCTTCCCCATCAATCACTTATTAAGAAAATGCTTTACAGCTGGATCTTACAGAAGCATCTTCTCTTGATTCAAATTGACATAAAGCTAGCCAGAACAACGTGTTTGCCTCCAGGCTTACAAGTTCTGCTCATCTTCCCCAATAATAAATGTTAAAAATTCTTCAGTTATCATCAATGGCTTGGCCTTTTTATATCCTCATTGATCTTATTCAGAGATTGTTGCATGACTGGGCCACCATCGTCAGGAGATGGAGTCCTTGGGTGGTCCTCTTTGGGCCCTGAGCTTTGAGATCTGTCTTTCAGACAATTTCAAGATGTCGGAAAAAAAAGTTCTTACTCTTCATTATCATATAATGATCTCAAGGCAAAGATGTCTGGTGTATCTAACGAACTTCTGGCTCCTTACCTCCCTTTTACTTTAACCTGTGAAATCCTTGTTGTCTTAAATGTTCTGAGTCTTCGACTTACTTGTTGAAACTCCAGGTGTTTCCGTTATGTTCAATGGAGGAGTAGAGGCAAATGTGCGTCACTCTTCTCCATCCCAGGTAAGTGCATCGGGAGAAGTGTTCAGTGAGAGTCAGCGTGGGATGCAGCTTTCCTCTTACAGCTGCCAGCACTTAAACTCGTTTTTATCATTCTGGTCATCTCAAGTCCAGGTTGACTCATTTCCTCATTAGCGTGGTGTCTTAATTAGGGTTTTACTGCTGTGAACAGACACCGTGACCAAGGCAACTCTTACAAGGACAACATTTAATTGGGGCTGGTTTACAGGTTCAGAGGTTCAGTCCATTATTATAAAGGTAGGAACATGGCAGCATCCAGGCAGGTGTGGTGCAGGAGGAGCTGAGAGTTCTACATCTTCATCTGAGGGCTACTAGCAGAATATTGGCTTCCAGGCAGCTAGGACTAGGATATTAAAGCCCAAACCCACAGTGACACACCTACTCCAACAAGGCCACACCTCCTAATAGTGCCACTCCCTGGCCCAAGCATATACAAACCATCATACTTGGTGTGCTGGTCAATATCAGTCACTGCTTAAGGTGGTTGAAAAGCCTTTCCTAAAACAAACACGGAGATCCAAGGCTTTTTGTATCTCTTTTGGACATAAAGTCCTCATCTTGTGTTATTACCATTGCTTAAACTGCAGGCTGTATTTCTAGCCCACCCCACCTCAGACGTTTCTATTGCTTCTTCCACTAATAAAGAGAAGAAATTTAGTTCCTAATTCTAAGTCTCCAGCTCTTAGCAGAGAGAGGATGCAGAGCTCACATAGTGAAGTCTCTTCAGAGACAGAATATATATCGTCTCGCTTTCCTGGTGATAAAAGAAATCTTCCCAACTCAAAACATATGTCACTGGGGTAGGAGTTCATTGCTGCCTGAAAAGCAATATACAAAAAATTTCACACTCAACATTTAAACTATTATCTTGAGTCTCATCAAGAGCTTTAAATGATTTTGACCAAAGTTAATAATAAATATGTTTCCATGTGCTTTGTCTCCAAACACAAATGTTTGGTAGAGTTTAAAGGACACTTTAAATTATTAACATTGCTTTGTTTTTGTGGTTCTCTTCTTAAAGAAAAATCTTTCTCTGGCATGTGAGACGGGTTCATGTGTAAAGGCACTTGCTGCCAATCCTGGTGACCTGTGCACTCTCGGGGTATACAGCAAGAACTGCATCCTGAAAGTTATCCTGGGAACACACACACACACACACACACACACACACACACACGCACACACAGAGAGATAGACAGAGAGAGTTAAATAAATGTCATTTAAAAATTTAAACAAAGCTAAAAGCTTCTTATTAGTTTTGCATTTAATTTATGTAGAAATTATAGATTTAAAACTGCATGGCAATTATACTGTATCTTTGATTTAGGATGAATATAAAGCTAAAAGGCCACTAGTATCCTCAAGGCTGCACTCCGCGGCCTCAGATGTGATGAGCACCAAGATGGACGGGCAGGAAAACACAGTGCGCATACCAAACTACCTGGATCAGGAGATAAAGGTGAGAGGCGAGGTTCTTAGATCTTCAGTGTGGAAACAGTATGAACACAAGCACACACGCACAAGCACACACATACACATGTGCACACATGCATGTACAGACTCTTGCACACACACACACACCAGAGACTAGAGAGTAGCACTGTCACAGGGGTATGACACCAGTTACAAGGTGATAGATTCGCTTGGGACAGCCTCCACTGTAAATCATCGCAGAAATAGGTGTTTGGCAACTGACAGTACAGCTTCATGACCGCACAACTAGAGCGATTACTGTATTCACCTCAGACTTCTGCTAGGGCACATTCATGGTACAGAGACAAGGCACCCACAGTGCAGAGGGCTTTCCTGGAGGGGAAAGGGTTTAGAGTTTGAGAATACTGAAGTGCCTGGAATTAGCAAAGTAAGATGGTGAAGAAATAGGAACAAGCTCCATAAATATGCAAAGGGCCCCACTGAGTCTTTGGGACAATAGTAACCTTTACAGGCACAGAGCCAACTGCAGAAAAGAAAGGAAGGAAGAGCCCCTGGGAACTGCTGGCTGTCAATCACACATCCCAGAGTGCAGAGAGGGGCTTCAATCACCAGTTGTCAGATGAAACCCAGAAATGTCACACCTGAGGAGTGTAGTTACTGTAATACTGTAACTGGGGAGAGTGAGCAAGACCCGCAAGGTCAACCTTTGGCTTCCACATTCATGTGTGCACATGTGAACACATGCCTACACACACACACGCACTCTCTCTCTTTCTCTCTCTCTCTCTCTCGCTATACTCTCCCTCATATACATAAATATTAACACATTTAAACACAGAGCAACTAGAAGCTATTCAAACTAAGTAGGCACACAAATATAAACAAGCGTTGTTGAGCCATGAGAACACACTGAGTATCCTGATATTTGTGAAACAGGAGTCTCAGAAGCAGGACAGATTAGAGCATATAAACTATGAGGAGAGTGAGCAGCTAATATTCTCCTAAAGTTGACAGAAACGTAAACCAAAGAGAGATGAACTCAAGGAAGATCACTCCTAAGTGCTGTAACCCAACTTCTGAAAAGTAGAGACAGAAGACACATTGCACGGGGTGCTGCTGTGACTGCTGATTTCTCAGTGGAGACCGGCTCTCCTCGTGGAGTTCTGTTCTTCAAAAGGGAAGGACAGTGTGACAGGGAAAGAAAGTCCTTAGCTACAGGGAAATTTGAGGAAGAAAAAAAAAGAGAGAGAGACAAGCAAACAAAATCCCCTCCCAGGACTTCAAGCTGGGTTTCTTGCTAACTGAAGGGATTTTGATTCTTGTCTCAATTGGCCAACATTGTATTCATAGAACTGAGGCACCTCTAGCTGGATTCACATCCTTCTTAGCCAAATGAAGGAGAGTAGCAGCCAAATGGGCGACTTCTGTGACCAACAGGTTCCTGCTAGAGCCTCCCCTCCCTCGACCCCACCTCCAGCCTCCATAGGGGTCTACTTCCTGAAATGAGTTGCTCCTAACAGACATTAGAACCACACAGACCCAGCATGACAAACAACAAGCACCCCTTGTAACTGGTGATGGTTTCTGTGACCCCCTTTGCACTGTTTGAAATACGGCTCTCGAATTGGATCCCAGAGTTTCATGGACACAGAGTGACTTTTGGGGGAGATGAGATTCTAGGAAAGAGAAGGAGACCGTGTGAGCCTGGTACGCTGTACTTCCTCACGATGTGGCTCTAATGTTCCCCATCAGATCCTGGCAAAGCTCAGTGACATTTTACATACCGATTCCCTGGCAGAGGTTCTGGACTGGCTGCTTCAAGCAAGTACCAAAGGTGAGGTTAAGACAAGCTTTTGTGGGCACTGACCTCAGGTTATCGTCAGATGATGAATATGCCAAGCTGAAGCTTTCTACTTGCCATTTGTCAATAAATATTGCAGAAATCATTTGTCCACAGCTCTTTACCAGAGTCCTTGTAGGCCCATATGCTGGCTATTCAGGTAATCAGTGGAATGTCTCTCAAACTGAATTCATTAGAGGAATAGAAAACGTGTATCGTCAGCTAAGGCTGGTTTCTGCATGTCCTCCATGCTGTGCGACATCCCCTGGCTCTCCATGAACACACCCCCAGGTCTGCGGTGCAATCTGAACACAGGCTTGTTCCCTTCCTTTGGTGTGAACAGCAGCAGGCTTCCATATTGCAGACTCCTAATAGGTAGGATAACTTAATCTTAGCTAGTGACACAGCTGTCTCCTTGCCTCTTGGGCTTCCCTGGTGTATGCATGAAAACACCATTCCCACGAGGGGCAATCCACTCAGCACACAGCAGATATCCTCAAACTAGCTGATCATCAAACTGCACCAAACCCTCCTACAGGGGCTCCAAGAAACTGCTTGTGTAACAAGTTCCGGGGTGATACTGACTGATGAGTGATGTTGGTCTGGGGGACATGCTTGGGAAATGGGGAGCATTTCGGAAAACTAGTGCCTAGCTATAGAATTCCAGACTACCTTTTAATTGGAAATTGGAAAGTGCTTGGGGGCAGTTTTCTTTTCCTTTTTTTTTTTTTTTTTTCTTTCTTTCCTTTTTTGGAGGGGGAACAGGCTTTTAAAAGAATCTGACATTTAATAAATTACCCAAACAATAACTCCTTCTTTAAAAAATATTTGTATGTGTGTCTACTTGTATGGCTGTGTGTGTGTGAGGGGGTGAGGATTTGGTGTGCATCCCTGCCTAGAGCACAGCGGACATTGAAATGACATAAATGCATGACGATTGCTTCTAGTCAATGCGACAATAACAGTGGTGACCCATGTTCTCCAACCTTTTCCTTTTTTCCCCAAATCAGAAAAGGAGTGGATATCAGCTCTGATTCATTCTGAACTAGCTGAGATAAACCTGCTGACTCACCACAGAACAAACACCACAGCAGAAGCAGCCGCAGAGCCCAGGAACCCACACACCTCTGTGATACCCTCTACAGTCGACTTGCTGCAAAACACACGAGCAAAACTGAAAGAGCTGACTGGATCTAGAGAACATCAGCTACACAGGAGATTAAACACAGAAGCCACCAGGTGATTGCGCACAGAAGCTCCCTGGGGACCTCTGTGACATGAAGACTTCATGCCTCCTTGTTTTCTCTTTCAACTGCTAATGTTCTAAGTCTCAACTCTCCCTAGCAAGTGACTGCACATACGTAATTGTTTTCTTTCATTTTCACACACAGTAACAAAGTTGTTCTCAGTTCCACTGCTTAGAACATTTTGGCAAAGGCTGTGTTCTGTAGCTATAAGTCTTTCGTTTTTGAGGACAATTCCCTTTCCATTAAATAAGACTAGACATCTAGAAATCTTGGAAAATATAACATGTTTTAAGGTTAGTTTTAAATGTGTGTGTGTGTGCAGTACCCACAGAAGCCAGAAGAGGGCATCAGATTACACTATAGCTGAGTCAGGTTGTGAGCCTCTTGGTGTGGGTGCTAAGACCCAAACTTGGATCCTCTATAAGTCTGTGAGCTTTCTTTACCATTGAACTATCTTGCCAGCCCCAAGGGCTTTAATTTTTAAAAGTTTAAATATGTAAACCATAACAGAAGTTGAAACTATTATTAGTGTTATGCATATTTTTTGCCTATTTTGTTAAATGCTACTATTATACAGGAATGATTTTAATGTGAAGCACTGAAGATAGAAAAATAAATTGCTTCAATTGATTGTCACTGATGTATTTCTGAGAAGTTCCAGAGGGAAAAAATAATTACTAAGCCATTTGAAAACGATTTGAAAAGAGATCTATCAAACCACGCAATGGTAATAGGAGAAGAACCAGAGCTAGGTATGGTGGCACACATTGTAATCTCGGCTCAGAGGCGACAAAGCAAGAGTTCTGCAAATTTAAAGCTAGCCTGGACTACATAGCAAGACCCTGTCTCAAAAATGACACAAACAACAAACAGAAGAAACACATATATATTTATGTATAACATGTTGAAGGAATATGTGTTAGGCTGGGAGAGATGATTTTGTTGGTTTAAAATTAAAAGTCTAAAAGTCGGGTTAAATGTAAAGTCACAGAAATAATACGATCAAAAACAGTATGCTACTTTGAAAAGTACACATTCTAACCTGTCTGCACCATTACGTTTCCATAGAGTCAGAAAGCAGGATATGGTAAGAGCTGACCTCTTCAGTGAGTAGCTTATTATAGGCCTGCTAGATATTTGCTCAAAGTAAATTGTCATTAGTTAAGTATTTAAAGCAAACATTGGGGACAGCCCTTACTAGCTCCGTGACACTGAAAGTCTATTGCTATCTCTCACACTGTTTTTCTTTCTCCAATTGATTTAGAATGTCAAGCCAAGGATCCAAAGGAAACAAGCCGGTATCACAAGGTTAAGTACAGTTTGTGGTTATTGCAGATGGTATAAGGAAATAGGTTGGTGCTAAAGATCTATGCTTTAAGAGTGGTTTCCAGCTCCAACTCTTCAGAAATGTATCTGCTTGGTTTTGCATTGGGCTAAATCTGACAGAAATGTGTCTTTGGGGACAAAACCCCATGAGAACACAGACATGGGAGGTTCAGGTTGTTTATATCCATGCACTGGACAGGATTGCTGACCCACACAGACACAGCCATTTCACAGGGCAACTATGTACAGCTTAATTGTCATGGACCTTGATTTCACCATAAAGAAAATCAGCCAGAGAAAAGAACACGCCACAGCAATGCCAAACAGGTACCTGCGAGGCAGCTGGAAACAATGTGCCCCGATCAGAAGCCCTGTACCAGCCTGCAGTTTAGATAAGGTAGACTCAGTGGTCCTGGGAAGGCCTGCATTGGCCCTGAACAGTCCAACAGTGGCTTCTCTGGAGGATAAGAGAGCAACTGTCAAGTATATCCCCAGGCCTCAAATTAAAAAAAGAATTGTCTTGTTTCTCCAAGTTTCTCTTGACCAGGAATGAGAGGTATATCCAGTAGATTTCCTTAGGGTCCCTCTACACCCCGTCACTTGCCTATGGAGTTTCCCAAACACTGAAGTGGCTCTAAACATTAGCAGCAAGTGTTGCTAGAATTTAAAAGCAAACCCTGCCTTTTTCCAACTGGCCTCTCCTCTGATTCCTTACTTGAGGACCACAGTTATGACATGATGGTTTCTATTCAACTGTAGGTCTCCCTGACAGCCCACACACAGATTTAGCCTACCTAGATAAACTTTTCAATAAGAATCTCTAGATCCTGCTACTTCTCTCCACGGCTGGCATTCAGCATCTCCAGACCTGCACTGGGTTAGGTATGGCCATGTAGGCTTTGAGGTCTAAGGAGTGGGGTTAGATTGTTCTAAGATGCTCGTCTGTGCTCTTGTTTCACCCATCGGGATAAGAGTTCCTTTTATCTCACTGGTCCAATCATTGTCCCAACACCCTCACACATCACCAACTCCAAATCATTCCCGCCAACATCTCTAAGATTGCATATGTTAGCACAAAGTCTCACTGGAAGAGAGCATGGTAAAGACAAATAGACTGTTATGACTCTGTGTGGTTCTGATCCATCTGACCTCCATGTTTGTTTTGTTCCTAAACCTACGCCACTCAATGATAAAACAAGGCAGAAGTTTTATATTCAGTCTTTTGACCATGATCTTATTTGGATTTTTTTTTTTTTCTATTTCAGGGGCTGAGACCTCGTTGTTTTTAAGAAGAAACAAGAAGAAAATACCTGTTACGGAATATTTCAGCAATCCAAAGTCTCCTCTCAGGCCCAACACTCTGGGGAGCAGAGCAGCAAAACCAGAGTCAGCAAGGAGTGTGCAAGGCTACAGCCCTCAGAGAATGTTCTATCTTTAACACATCAAAGGTAGAAATGAACACTGGGTGGTTCTTTCACAAAGATGGGCTTCACACTGACAGAACATCAAAGCAGTTTTAAAAATTACCAAACAGTCCTCTAGATGGGGTGGCACATGTCTCAAGAACATTTACATATAATACTAGGAATAGATATTAATGAAGACTATTTCTATTTGTAGTTAGTTTTAATACTTGTAGAATAAATATGCTTGTTTAAATGCCATTTCCTCTCCTGTACTAATAGTATTTGTACTTAACCATAGGGCTAATACCAGAAAATCATCCATAATCAGAATTAAGTGCTGGATCCAAACTCAGAGTGAAGGGAAAACTGCTTGAGAATTTTAACATTTGAGCTGATTTTGGCGCCTACACTGTTTCCATGTTTGGGGACCATTATGGAGAAATTCTCATCTCCTCTCCAAAAATAAAAAAAAAAAAAATGTAAAAGTTATCCTTAATTCATGAGCCAGAAAGGAGTTTATTTTCACTCAGCGCCAATGATGTTAATTTAATATAGAATTTGTGTGTGTGTGTGTGTGTGTGTGTGTGTGTGTGTAATTAACTATTCTTGGGTCACAACTACTATTGTTTTAGTATAAGGTTTTAACATGCTGTGCTGTGGTTCAAGTGTAACGGCTCATTTCTTAGTAGAAGAGTCCAAGGCTCATGCACATACTTGCTGGGTACTTTGCACTGCTTGTTGATTTGGAGGTGTGGGATCCTTCCACCTTGTAGCTCAGTGATCTAGGATATCAATTGTAACCAGCTGACAGAAGAAGATTAGACCAGAGGAAAGTACTAAATTTTTCTACTATTGCTGTAACAAAGTATTATAAACTTAGCAACACAATCTCACTCTATTACAATTCTAGAGGCAGAGATGTGGGCTGGTCTAAAAAAATAAATAAATAAACAAAGTCATTTTCCTTTTGGAGGCCCTGGGAAGAGTCTGGTTTTTTTGTTTTCTTCAGAAGGTCCACACTCCTTCACCCATGCTCTTGTCTATCTTGAAAGAGAACAAGAGCTAACCAAGTTGTTCACTTCTTGTAAGAACTCTCAGGTGGACACTGTTTTGCAGACTTTTGTGCTCACCCTGGGTCTCTCCGTTCTCCACATTAATAAGGCTCATCTCACAATCTGGGGAGACGGCTCAGTGGACAAAGTGCCTGGGGAGACGGCTCAGTGGACAAAGTGCCTGGGGAGACAGCTCAGTGGACAAAGTGCTTGCTTTCACATTTGATTTCCTCTTTCCAGTTACTTAGCTTTTTCTTTCTTCTTTTTTTTTACATGTATAGGTAGTGTTGGCATTTATTCTAGGCTCTGCCACACAGTTATCTGGCAACAACCAGGTGTGCCTGACTCACTACAAAAGAAACTGCTTGCCCCCTCCTCTCTTTCTTGCTCTCTTGCTCTGTCCTCTTGCTCCTTACCCTCTCTCCCCCCATTCCTCTCCCTCTCTCTCTACCTGTTCATGGCTGGCCTCTATTCCTCTCTCCTCTCCTCTCCTTTCCTCTCCTCTCCTCTCCTCTTCCCTCCCCTCCCCTTTTCCCCCTCCCCTCCCCTTTTCCCCCTCCCCTCCCCTTCCCTCCCCCTCCCCTTTTCCCCCTCCCCTCCCCTCTCCTTTTCCCCCTCCCCTCCCCTCTCCTGTCCTCCCTTCCCTTCTCTTCTCCTCTCCTCCCCTCCTCTCCCCTCCCCTCTCCTGTCCCACCCTCTCTCTCTGCCGTTCTCTCAACTCCCTTCCCCCTGCCCTGAATAAACTCTATTCTATACTATACCTTCAAACGGCTGGTCCCAGGGAGTGGGTGGGGTGGGGAGGAAGGGATGCCTCCTCATGGGCCTGCAGAGTCATCCCCTTCCCCCACACCTTACCAAACATCCACCAAACATACCTCCTTTTCTCTTTCTTTTTATAAAACACAACAGGTAGTGAGGATGTTATCTCAATAAGTTTTCTTTATGTGTTTGGGACTGTGAACAAGCATGTGCATGTGTATGTTTGTACAGCATCTATGTACATGAGCGTTCATGTGAATGAAGGCACATTTTGCTCATGTAGAGGCCAAAGGATAACTTGTGTTGGGAAACTCTGCTATTTGAGGATGCAGTCTACCATGCATGGATAGCTCCTCTGAGCTTGATGCAAAATGGAGGACTCCCTTTCCCAGCCCAGCTTCCTCTTACCTGCTTGATCTTATGTGGGAAGCCCAATCCCCACATCTTCTACTTGAGGAAGTAGTTCTTGGCAAGATTACACTTGCAACTTCCTTTCTCCCTATAAGAACCTGTCCAGCGCCTGGCACACACCTTTAATCCCAGCACTTGGGAGGCAGAGGCAGGCGGATTTCTGAGTTCGAGGCCAGCCTGGTCTACAGAGTGAGTTCCAGGACAGCCAGGACTACACAGAGAAACCCTGTCTGGAAAAACCAAAAAACAAACAAACAAAAACAAAAAAACAAAAAAGGAAGAACAACCTGTCCAGCAAGCACCTGGAGTTCCTGGAACGGCTCTCCTTGCAAAGGAGACATTCCTACTTCCTTCAGCTCCAGCCAAAGACACATACCCAACCTGGAAATCCCTACCC
>JADRCD010187068.1:0-10779 GCA_019843815.1 Montemys delectorum | reverse complement strand
GAAGGAGTGTTTCTCTTTCTCTACAACCTTGCCAGCATCTGCTGTCACCTGAGTTTTTGATCTTAGCCATTCTGACTGGTGTGAGGTGGAATCTCAGAGTTGTTTTGATTTGCATTTCCCTGATGACTAAGGATGTTGATCATTTCTTTAGGTGCTTCTCAGCCATTTGGTATTACTCAGTTGAGAATTATTTGTTTAGCCCTGTACCCCATTTTTAATAGGGTTATTTGTTTCTCTGGAGTCTAACTTCTTGAGTTCTTTGTATGTATTGGATATTAGTCCTCCCTCTGGGAATCCTTCACATATTCAGTCATCAAATCTAGACACTATTGTCGATGCCAGCAAGTGCTGGATTACTGGAGCCTGATATAGCTGTCTCCTGAGAGGCTCTGACAGTACTAATACAGAAGTAGAGACTCATGGCCATCCATTAAAGTGAGTGCAGGGTTGCCATTGTAGGAGCTAGAGAAAAGACCCAAGGAGCTGAAGGGTTTGCAGCCCCTTAGGATGAACAACAATATGAACTAACTAGTACCCCCAGGGCTCCCAGGGACTAAAACACCAACCAAAGAGTATACATGGTGGGACTAATGGCTCCAGCAGCATATGTATAGCAGAGGATGGCCAAGTTGGTCATCAATGGGAGGAGAGGCCCTTTACCCTGTGAAGGTTCTATGCCCCAGTGTAGGGGAATGCCAGGGCCAGTAAGCAGGAGCGGGTGGGGTGGTGAGCAACGGGAGGGGGGAGGGAACAGGGGTTTGTTTTAGTTTTTGATTTTTTATTTTCTTTTAATTTTTTCTTTTTTTCTTTGTAAATAGATATTGTAAACAAAGAAAACGTCTAATAAAAAATACAGTTAAAAAAAAAAGATCTGTCATTATGCTCTAAGGTAAGGGTCCAAGGATAAGAAGGCTAGTACTATATTCTTTTGGGTTTTAGCATGCTAGAACAAACTTATGCCCCATTCTTTTCATTAGAACACTTACCAAGGTCCTCACAGGCTTAAGAAAAAACTTGTATCCACTCATGGATGTAGAAAATGCCATGGTTTATAAGCAAATAGAGGATTGTGTAGCCATATTTGTAGACTGCCACAGCAGTTGTTTAACAGCATTAGATGGCATGTTATCCAGAAATCTAAACTCACAGACCATTCATCTGAATCATTTCTCCATTGTGGTGACTAAACTCACCTCTTCATCTGTTCTTCTCAGTGTCACATTGTTAAACTCTCCTTCCTCCAAGTTCACCATTGGTACCTCTTTAATAAGTATGCTGGACAAATAAATGGCTGAGACTAGCATCTTGGGGATGTTGGAACCACACTGGTGAGGTTGAGGATCAGAAGAGAGCAGAAGTAGCACCCTGTTGTCCCTTTCATCTGCTGGGTAGCTACAAGCCATGAACTCAGAGAATGATGCAGAAGGTAACTTGCATATTTCAGATGAGAAGGTAGAGGAACAGAAGGTGTTAAATTCTTTTTAGGGGTCCTAGGATTCACAATGACTGTCTAATTGTATCTTGGTTCTTCCCATTATTAGCAAGGTTTATTTTCCCTTGCCATTTATTTGTTTTAACTTAAGCATATCAAATTTATATTGCAATTATCACCTTGGGTAAGGAATATGAAAGGAGTGCTTAGATTCCGAGTCTACTATTTTAGGTATTGAACTGAGAATCTTTGGTCCTACATATAGTTACCTTTATGTCAACTACATGGTCCTCCTTTAACAGAGTTACATCATTGTTGTGTAGTAGAATGTTTGAAGCCAAAAACCTACCTTTCAAGTGTCTGAACAGATTATGTGAATATGGACTGTAAACCTCATTCCAAGAAACAGAAATTCTCTTTGTCTCAATTGAAGAAGAGCCAAAGCATATGGATGGATATATTTGGAGTTCAGCATATTACAGACAGATACAGAAGTCCTTGTTGTAAGTATTCACAATGGCCTTTGTAGAGTGAAAGAATATATACATATATACAATGTGAATGGAAAAGTAGTTCAATAGAATAAAAGTTGAACATTTTCCATGTATCATGGAAGATTATATTTTCTTTGAAATTTCTTTGTTAAGACGCTACTCTTCATTCATGGGATATATGAAAATGTTTATAGGTTCATATGTGACTCAAAGAGCAAAATTCTTTACAGTTGTGATAAGTGGCTATGGAACAATAGTAGGGAGGATGACACAACTGAATAAAACTTTTATTTATTTATGATTTATTTACAAAAATACTTTATAAAACTTTAAATTTGCTTGAGATAATTTTTATCCATGTCATTGTTTTGTACACTCCTTTATAAGATTTAGTTTGCTTTACTTTTCTCTAATACACTGCTGTCTTTGCTATGAGCATTTAATGCCTCAAGTATATACCAAAAATATCAATAAATTATCTTATTTTTGTTGAAATGGCTTTTTCTTATGCTACCACTTTGCACTAAGACTAGGAAATTTATCATTTCTGCCTTATTTTTCAAAGTTGCAGAACAAAGCTGAGGAGATAGCCTGTTACCTGTTTGATATGTAACCTGTTTCATATGTTACTATCTATTAATATATAGTAGTATATAAAAGAAGAGATGGAAATTCGGGTTCCTTCTCGATTAGATTATTTAATCCTACTCTGAATACAATTTTATAAAATATGTTCCAAAAATAATTAAAATTATAAATTATCTCTATGCATTAGAGTCACTTATACTTAGTACAAATGGGAGAGTGCTTGAACAATGATTCTGTTTAAAAGGGCACTAACAAATAAAATACATTTGTGTCAGAGTTTTTCAAGTTTCTAGTTAATCAAGCCTAGTGCGTCATTCAGTGTTGAGTCAAAAATGAGAAAACATTCCAGTTATTTCAGAAAGAATAAGAGAAGTGGACTACATTCCTTTACTTTCTGATATCACAGTAAAGATGTAAGAGTATGAGATGAAGTGTCAAGCTTGGGATAAGAGATATTCTATGGTGTAACTCTTCCCTCTGCTTCTCAGCCTCCTCACATTACTTTTTTTTCCCATGGCTATTTTTTTTTTTTGGTCAGTTCAGTCTTTACTGAAGCTTGCAAGATTCACAGCTGGGGAAGATTGTTACTAATAACCCCCACCCATCTCAGGTATCACAAATAGCGCCTTCAGCACTATTAAACTCAGTCAGTAGGGATGAAGCTTCCAGGTGACTATTAGCTTGATTTTTTTTCTATGTTCTGTGACTCAAGTGTGTAGTTATTTGAGCAATAGGGTCTTGTCAAATTCTAGAGGGTAATCAATAGGATCGGCAGCCTGCATTCTTTTTGAGGGGGGACGGGGAGGGGAGTCTATGGAATCTCACTGACCAACCTCTTCAAGAGAGGTCACCATCCTGGAACTAGGCATTTTTGCCTTTTAGCTATCTGGTAGGCTAAAAAGTATACCCACTATAAGATGACTCTATTTTTAACTCAAAAGTCGTTTATATGTCATCAATTGTGTAGACTCACACTTCAGTATCCCCATCACACGTTTAAGAGTTCTCTTTCAGTGGCTTCCTGTTTAGGCTGTTACTTTGGGAGAGGGATTGGAGTGGGAGTAGGGTTTGTGGTAGAAGCCTTCCATGTCACTCCCTCTCAACTATGCATCTGCAGTCATTGATATCACAGTAAAAGTATCCTCCTTGTTCTTCACAGTCAGGTGGAGCATAGATCATGGGCCTCTACATGATTTCTCATGACAGCACAGACAACCAACATGGTTCCCAGTTGTACTATGACCATAGACTAAGAAAAGCCCCCTGATGTCAGCTTGAATCACAGCTTGAACCTCAGGTGATCATACAGGCTACTCATATCAGCATGGCTCCTTGCAGCAGCAAGGCCCACAGATATCAACATGGGTTTAGGCTGTAACACATACTATGGGCTGTCAGTTATAATATGGACCATGGACATCAACACATACTCCAGTTACAGCAGTGAAATAGACCCAGACATGGTCCTTGGTGGCAGTATGGACCCAGATATCATCATGGATACATATAGTAGCATAGGCTACTCATATCAATATGGTTTTCTGAGGTAATAAGGTTCACAGACATAAACATGGATTCAGACTTCAGCACAGACCATAAACAAACAATGTTCATTTGTTCAGTTGTTACCTTTGGTAGTAACATGGACCATGGATGGCTAAATTTTTATATAATGATAAAAACAATCTTGCCTTCACCTAGGAGACTCAAGCTATCCTTTATGCTAAAAATGGTTTTCCTTAAAAGCACATACAAAAATAGTCATCAAATCACTGTCTTAGTTAAATTCCTTAACGGGACTAGGCATACTCAGGTCTAGATATTCTATAACCTTAAGAGAAAATTACCAGACTCACCATCACCAACAATCCTTATAGATAAGTAGAGATGGATGGACACACAAAAGACGAAGGAATTCAACTGTTATGATTCTCAGTTGTGAAAAATGCTCATGTCTATAGTGGATATTTATAATTTCCTCTTTTTATTGCTCATACACTCCAAGCTTCCTTTGGCTTTGTCTGAGATCTCAGTTTGTACGGGTTCTTCCCCAGTGGCCAACCTACATTTTCTTTCCAATAAGTCTGAGTCTTTTGTAGTCTAGATTTGATTGGCTTGCTGCAGTTTTCATTTACCATTAGATGTAGATGCATCCCCCGAGGCTTGAGAAATGTTGCCAGTACTTAGAAACCTTGGATTCCCAGCCCATACCACATCCCTGCTTGGTGGAGGGGAAATTCTCTGTTCTGGGGTCTTGTGACCCCTGATTTCCCTGCCATTCCAACATGTGATAGGTTACTTCTTTTCCAATTAAGCATTTTGAGCTGCAAGCTATTTGCCATGATTTACAGCAGTTGTGCACTTGCCAGTCTTACACAGTATTTTTCTTATTACTTAATTGTTTTAGCAATGCTCTAGCCATTAGTTTCTGAGTTCTGAAAACAGGAAACAGAAGTCTTCTATTATAGACGCCTGCCTAATTAGCTCAGAGGCTGTCTAATGGGGGCTATTAAAAATGCAAATGAGGTGTGATCAAACAGTGAAAAGTTGGGTCTTGACAGAGTATACTCATGCACCCACCCTTTGAAAACCCTACCACAATACTGTGTAGAGAATCCTCCATTTCTTTTACCATGGTAGACATCTGTATTGACTGCTTTCTTTGTTCCCTACCTCATCTGGATGACAGTTGGAACAGGGTTGACAGTGAATGCATTCTTATTTCTTGCCCCTTAGTCTAGGCATCTCACCCTGGCAAATATTGGAATGAACTGCAGGGATTAACTGTACCTTCCAGGTCTGCATTTTGAGCTTCTAGTTTAGTAAGTGTGAGGAATAACAGCCATCCCATCAAAATCTCAGTAAAGACAGATGGGGTGATATAGGAATACTCAGTTTGAGCATCACTGATTTTGCCTTTGTTGTGAATTCACAGTTTCTAGTTTTACTGTCTACCATGCCATCCTCCTATGGGATTTCTTTTTCTCAGTTCTAAGGACTAAATGCAGTGTCTTGTGTATGTTAAGTATGGCCTCTCCCATTGATCTGGACCCAGATCCACTCTTGGAATTTTCTTAATAAACAGTGTAGTGTTGTTTAGCTAAGCCAGGGAATGACTTGGTGTAAAGAATTCTCTGATAGTCCATAAATCTAAATCAGGGTCTATACTGGCTAGTTTTGTGTGTCAACTTGACACAGGCTGCAGTTATCATAGAGAAGGGAGCTTCAGTTGGGGAAGTGCCTCCATGAGATCCAGCTGTGGGGCATTTTCTCAATTAGTGATCAAGGGGATAGGGCCCCTTGTAGGTGGTGCCATCTCTGGGCTTGGAAGTCTTGAGTTCTATAAGAGAGCAGGCTGAGCAAGCCAGGAGAAGCAAGCCAGTAAGGAACATCCCTCCATGGCCTCTGCATCAGCTCCTGCTTCCGGACCTGCTTGAGTTCCAGTCCTGACTTCCTTGTGATAAACAGCAATGTGGAAGTAAGCCAAATAAACCCTTTCCTCCCCAACTTGCTTCGTGGTCATGATGTTTGTGCAGGAATAAAAACCCTGACTAAGACAGGGTCATAAACCCATTCCTTTTGATTACATTCAAGTGCTCAGCAATGGACATAGATATTGGTTTTGTAATCTGAAACATGTAATAGGATATTCTTTTTCAATAGAATTTAAAAATTAATATCAAAGCTGTGTAAGGACCTTAAAATTTCATAGTTACTTACCCCCACATCACTTTATACCTATTTATTTCTGTAAACCTCTTACCAAATGAGTCTCTATGGGATAGGGTAGCATCAATTCTGTCTTCAAGGTACCACATCCAGCTCAGGCAAGGCTAGTTGACTCAACCAGTTTGTCTAAGTAGCAAGACCCTTTTATGACTTCTATGTATGTGCTTCTTCTTCATAACCAGAAGAATTTCTTTTAAAAATGTGAATCATGTGTGTGTGTGTGTGTGTGTGTGTGTGTGTGTATGTCTGTGAATGTATATGTGTGTACATGCACTCATTTCACACATGCAAATAAGTTGGCTATGAGGAGTGGCCAGAGGCATTGGATCTCCTGGAGCTATAGCTGGAATAACAGGGGATTATAAGCAACCCGGTGTGGGTACTATCAACTTAATTCATATCTTTGACAAGAGCAGGGTTTACTCTGATCTACTGTGCCATCTTTCTAGCCCATAAATAATCCCTACTCACTGAACATCCATCTTATTCTGAAATACCACTGTGTCATTCAGGTGGAAAAAGACTTGAAGACTACTGGACAGACATTTTTGATGACAATCCCTGGGTCTTTATGCACAATTCTCCATTCTTGGCTGATACAGAAAGTCATATAGGTTGCAAATAACCAAAACAGTCATTCTTGGTTGCTCACACTCCTTTTATCTTCTTTTATAATAATAATGCCTATCACCATAAATTCATGATAGATATGAATCTGTGAACAGTGACTGAATGAATTCTTATAACAATATCTGAAAGAGGGAGGGAGTCTCTGTTCACAGAGCAAAATTATAGAGAAGAGGCATTTGTCCATCTCAAGGACCTCTTACCTCCTTGCTATAGTTTAATACCCTTTGTCTATTGGAGTTTACATGGCAGTTGACTTTGTTACTTTCCAATTACTCTGAAGAGACATCATAGCCAAGGCAACTTATAATGAAAGCCCAAGTCCAACCAGGTAGATATTTTATCTACTCATTGGTTTATGGCTGCTGATTAAATCCAAACTAAAACAAATAAACAAACAAACATGCAAAAACCATTTTGCACTGACTGTCTGGTCCTCAGCTACTGAATTAGCTGCTTCTAGAAGCTTCAGTGGGCCCAGGAGGCTACAAGAGGATGGACAAAAAGTTGAAGCTACTCTGGTGCTATTATTACTAAGGCAGTGTATGAGATGTAGCTCTTCTTTTGGAAGAAAAGTATCATCAGCTATCAGAGCCCTTTCAGAATCGGAGTTTACATGGCAGTTGTCTTTGTTACTTTTCTATTGCTCTGAACAGACACCATGGCCAAGGCAACTCATATAAGAATGAGTTTATTAGGGCTTCTGTTTCAAAGGATGAGTTCATAACCATCATGGCAGGGAGCATGGCAGCAGGCCAGCAGGAATGGTGCAGGAGTAGTAGTCAAAAGCTAACATGCAATATAACCATGAAGCAAGAGAGAAAGGGAAAGAAATAATGCTAACTCAGAATGACATGGGCTTCTGAAATATCAAAGTCCACTTCAGTGGTCCATTTTCTTCAACAAGATCATACACACAAATCCTTTCCAAATAATTTCACCAGCTGGTAAAAAAGTGAGTTAGTGAGTGTTTGGGTGACCATTCTCATTCAGAGAATGTGATTGCATTAGTGTTCTCTAGATTTAAGGAGATGTAGGTAGATGTTGCTTTCCTGTGTCATTATCAGTACATTAGTGAATGGAGGATACTCCACTGGCTGTAGATTTTACTAAGGAAACCCAAGTCTTGCCAGTTAGTTTTTATGTTCTAAAGAGAGTCCTTGTTCTAAAGAACCCTGGGTGTTACCTACTATGTTTTATGTTTCCTTATATCAGATGCTTCTTTGTAGAAGGAATATAAAGCACTATACAGTCATTGCAGACCAGAGCCAGAGACCTTAGAATACTCAAAGAAGCCTTTGCTCCAACTCACATTGAATTCCAAGGAAGAATTTTTAACCTTGCCCCACATTTTCTTTACCTTTATTCACAAATGCCTGGAACTGAGATCTCTCTACATTTTGCTCTGCCTTGTGCTGGATATTCCATCTCTTTGTTGGAGTAGAGCTGGTATACTGGAGTTCATGCATTTCTTCTCAGCATCAGTATTTCGCAGATAGTCAAAATGGGTTTCCACAGCCAAGGTAGGGGTTCTGTATCCCTATGTGGATTCCCTCCTCACTGATCTGGGTAAAGGGCTGCCAATCACAGGGGAACTGGAACAGAGCAGGCATTGAAAATGCATCCACTGTCCCCAAAGGTGCCATACTTAGGATCACAGATTTCCACTGTTTTTTTTTTTTTTTTTTTCAAATTCCATGGATATCACTTGTTGGACCTTCTATTCACATATAATTTCCAACCCTCAGAAACTAGCTATCATGTAATTTGACTCTTCTCCATTTTGTGGTGTTGTGGATCGAAACCAGAGATTTTGCAGTGTTCTAACTCTAGTCCATGCATATCTATATGGAACAAGATAGACTTGATTTGTGCTTGGCAGATTAAAAAAAACTCCTGCATTTAATATGAAGAGAAAATACCCATTTTATGCATGAAATTTTAAGGTCAAGGTGTTTTGTTTTTGCTTATGATGCGGTGATAAGGTATCTCTCACTCCAACATGCAGATGGATTCCCTATCAGTGACTGAGAGGCTGTCGTGACCACACTGCAAGCAGACAGTGAACAGTAAACTATGTCTGTTTATGTCCATGAGGTAGATGAAGGTTGGTTTCTTTCTCAAGAGTATTGTCCTCCTTTCCTGGCTCCCTTACTCATGGCAGATTTTCTTTCTGTGGTCTCTTGCTAGTCTCAGTTTTCTGGGCTACCCTGGCTTTCTATGCATTTGATTTCCTAGTCTCTTAGCAAACATTGTCAAAAAGTGACAGTCCCAGGGGCATATATCCACAACAAAGCAGAAAGGCAGAATGGAGAACCCCTGCCTGAATGGCTGGAGGATGTTGACAAGGAGAGACCCTTGAGGCCCTAGGAATCATCTTCCCCAAATGATTCCAGGGTGAAAAACACTGGTTTTGTGCCTCTGACTTAGACTTTAAGAGTTATTTTTGTCTTTGAAGTTTAATAGTAGGTTATTGGTAATTATAGGAAAAAACGAAGTGGAAATAAAGGGTTTTAAATTTTTTTCTTTCCAGTTTTAGTGTTATATTTTGAATTTCCTATTTTGTTGGATACAACCTCTGGGATATTGACCCTTATGATTACACAGAACAAGGCTCCCATGGGTCAAGAGCCTATGATTTGCACTGTTACTAACCCCTTTAACTGGTAGATTTCAGAGAGCCCACAGAGAAGGGATGTAACCTGCTTTCTTGGCTTGCAGGGCACCCTCTCCAAGAGATGGATTCACTTGAGGTCAATGTACTCGGGGGTCCAGTAGATCTCACTTTAATACTGCTTTTTTTTTTTTGTCTTTTTGTTAATCATTCCATTCGTTTACATCTCTTATCCAAGCATTGAAGATAATTCCTTCATTCCAAGGCTGCTGTGGCTCCATGCTCCCAATAGATGAAAAGCTTCCCTCTTCATCCATTCTATTTTCTCTGTCATTAGGAGCACATTATATCTTGTCCACTCTGTCTAATTCATTCATGAAATTCTCTATTTATTTTATAAACATGAATTCATTATCTGCTCATTGTATTAACATAGACTAACAATTCCAACCACCTAATAGTAGATGAGAGAAGAAATAACAAACCACAAGAAGAAATCCCTGTCTCCAGTTCAAGGACATGAGAAGGGAGAGTCCATTTCACTCCAAAATTGGTTTTAAATATAGAAAAGGAATATTGCATACAGAAACTGGCCAGAGCTAGAGAAAATACACATGTGAAATAGCCCTTTTGTGATGGAAACATGCTGCCTAAGCACACAGACATGTAATGTCCACATAGACATACAGAAGCCACCAGCTGGACATAGATGGCTAGATAAAGGGTAATATGGGTAGGGACTAAGGCCAAGTGTGTCTAGTAACATAAAACCTAGAGGACACATTTATGTACAGATGTTCTGTTTGTGAGAGTCCTGAAAGTCTTCTTTCTTTACTTATCCTTCTCCCTCTCTCTCCTATCTCTACTTGTTTCCCCCCTCTCTGTGGTGTGCAAATGTGTGTGTGTGTGTGTGTGTGTGTGTGTGTATGTGTGTGCATGTATTCATCCTATAACTGGATAAAAAAGAATGATTGCTTTGAGTATGTTAAGCAATAGACATCTATAAAAGAAGTCATTTAAAAAATGTAGACTGTTGGTTGGTTAAAGGCACTTGCTGACCAGTTTGATAACTGGAGTTAAATTCTAGGCACCCACATGCTAGAAGGACAGGACTCATGCACTGTCCTTCATGAAGTGTTAGAATGGTGGTGGATCGCGTCAGAACATACCACACTAGGCCCAAACAGTTCCATGTGTAAGAGGTTTAATTGAGAGGGAGAGAGGGGGCAGTAGCACAGAAAGAGAAGAGTGAGGGAGAGAGAGAGAGAGAGAGAGAGAGAGAGAGAGAGAGAGAG
>JADRCD010187065.1:0-42425 GCA_019843815.1 Montemys delectorum | reverse complement strand
TGAAATAAGAATTTATAACTAAATCTATTAATATATTATCACAGATAATTCTGAGAAATGATCAGCTCTTTTCAGTACCACTCGCCCCTGCTGTAGGTAGCTACTTTTCTTTCCTAGGGCAGTTTCAGTTTCTTCCTTTTCTGTTTGTCCTTGGGAAAGTCACCGAACAAGAACGAGATGCTCCAAAGACATACAAGAGATGAAGGCATCTCGTGGATCAAGATCACCCTCAACTATCTCTGGACTTCTTCAGTCCAGCATCTAAACAATGCTGTCTGCAGCTTCAGGGGAATTGTGCTTTCTGGAACTGGAGTGAGCTGAATTTTGGAATGAAGACTTTGACCTTGTCTGAGACTTGATCCCTGAGTGAACTAAATAAGAGTCATGTCCTCCACTTCCCTTATCCTTGCTCTCTATAATGTCATGCAAGGAAGGATGAGGCTATTAAAGAAAGATAGAGAGAAGTGTATTTGGAGGTACATGGTCCATGGCTGCCTGGAAGCCAGTTGCCCTAAAGAGAAATAAACAATTTAGACAAGTTGTGTTAAACATTCCTCTCCTCAGATTGAAAAGAATTGAACTTTTCAATATGAGCTTGAGAACACTAGAGCATCTCATTAGTTTACTGCAGTGATCAATGACATTCTCTTCTTGTTGGCTCCGTATGCCTTTCTCCAGATTGATAATGTAGCAGTGACACAAGGCTAGAGTTCTATTGCCTTGCTTTGATTTTTCCATTCTCATTGTGTATGACTGACACCTGGTATATGTAAACACACCTTTGTGGCTGCATGCACACCTGGGTGCCTGTGTATGTTGAAAACTGAGGTTGGTCCCCGGGATTGCTCCAGATCTCTCTTCTTTCAACGTATTCATCGAGAAAGGGTTTCTCAAGCAAATCCTGAGCTCCCTATATGGCTAGCACAGGTTTCTCTGAGAATTTTCTGTCTCATCTCTGACTTTGTAGGGGTGGAAGTACAAGTGGGTCACCATACCCATGCAATTAATTTCATTAAGTTAAGTGATTTTTTTTGAGATCCGGACTGCAGCCCTTATGTTTGCATGGCCAGTGGTTAGCCATTAAGCCAACTCCTCCCAGAGACCCCCCCTTCAATACCTACAGTATCTTTCTTGTCCTATTCCTTAAAATTTATAAAATATTATAACAATAAAAATAAGTATTATAAACGTTTGATATAAAACAACAATCACTTTAACAGTCTTATGTAGATGCTCGTCTACAGCAATAGTGAAAAATACATTTTTCTCAATATAAATTTTAAATAACTCCAAACATATTAACTGTATATTACAAAATAATTTTTTTAAGAAGGAATAAGATTAATTTTATTTTTTTATTCAAATTTTTTGTCCTTATCCTTCGTTTTTTTTTTTTTTATTTGAAGGAAGCAGGCAGCCTCTATCATCTGACTTTCTTTGCCTCCAAGCAGCCAGCCTGTCTCTTTGTACAGCAGAGGCTTCCAGAACATCTAAGTCCAAACTCTTTGTATTGCTCTGAACCATGGGAACAAATCCCCTTGAAGCCAGGCAAAGTCTGAAGCTTGCTAAAAAGCAAGTTATCTCCAAATCCTAATCTAACATTATGACATGTGTATATTCCAGCTGAGAATCTCTAAATAATTTTTTTTAGATATTTTCTTTATTTACATGTAAATTTTCCCTTTCCCAGGTTCCCCTCCAAAAAACAAACAAACAAACAAACAAACAAAAACAACAAGAACAAACTCCTTTTGCCTCCCCCCTCCCCCCTCCCCATGCCTGCCACCCCACCCTCTCCCACTTATTGGCCCTGGCATTCCCTTACACTGGGGCACAGAACCATGGAGCAGAGACTGAAGGAAGGACAAGCATATAGCTATCTCCTGAGAGGCTCTGACAATACCTGACTAATACAGATGTAGAGGCTCACAACCATTCATTGAACTGAGTACACTGTCCCCAATGAAGGAGTTAGAGAAAGGTTCTATGGAGCTGAAGGGTTTGCAGCCCCTTAGGACGAACAACAATTACTAACTAGTACCCTCAGAGTTCCCAGGGACCCAACCACCAATCAAGGACTATACAGGGTGGGACTGAATGTACTGGCAGCATGTGTATAGTAGAGGATTGCAAATTCGATCATCAATAGGAGGAAAGGACCTCGGCCTTGTGAAGGTTCTGTACAAAATAATTTTTAAAGCACAATTTTTAAAGTTTATTTGAAACTAAAAAGTATGTGATAATATAAAGTTCAGTTTACTATGTTTCAATTTTTGCTATAAATGGTATGGGATGGTCAACATACATCTGCTATCTACAACTTTATTTTTTTTCTTTTTTTAGATATTTTCTTTATTTACATGTCATAATACATCACTACTAGTATTTTCTTAAATGAACATAAATATATAAAGTCGGTTTGTTTGTTTTGTAATTAGTAGAGTTTAAAATCTTGGCTCTTACTGTGGTACAAGCCCAAAATAAGAACAAATTTTAGACATTGGATTTCATTGTAATAAGGCTGAACTTCAATGACCCTCACATCACCAAAGGATTTTACCTCCATCGTAGCTTAGCTGAGAGTTGATAGTTCTGCTGCACCAAGAAATAAACTGAGGCACGATTTTTGGTATAGACTTCCTGCTATGGTCAAAGCTATTTGACTTGAGTGAATGACTTTATTCTCAGCCCACAGAGAACAGGTGACATTCACTTAAGAAATGGTGTACGTATTAAGTGGTCTATCCATAAAGTCATTCACCAACTGTTTCAATGAACAATGGTTCTGCTTGGAGGGTGGCACAGACATTGGGTGAGGGTAAGAATTTGGTTCATTAGCTGTGATAATTTGGAAAAGCATTCATCTCAGAGAAAGAGTAACTCATAAAGTCCTCGTAATCAAACTTGATACAAGAGTTACAAATGTCAAGCAAAGCTTTCAGTCTTACTCTTTGTTGTTCTCTAACAAGCAACCTCCCTAGTTAATCGTCTGTTTCTTTTGGGTATATAAATACTCTTGAAATATATAAACTGTTCTGAAAACCACAGTATAGTGTAAAAACTTGAAATAAACAATACTACTAATAGAGAGGCTCAGATAGAAGAAGCAAGATTTCAAGACCCTTATGTTTTACACAGCCAGACACTGTCACGTACAAACAAGCCGAAAGTGTATATGGATTGTACAATATTGGACCTATTTCTCCAATTACCAAATTAGAGGGACCATTGGATGACAATTAACAAATTTCTAATTCCTCATATTTTTGGATTTCAATCAATTAGGATATGTTGGTAATATTAATTTTCATATTAAGATATTAAGAAAAAGTAATTGTCACTTCCTGTTGTTTTTGTTGAAAAAGGTGGAATTAGGTTTGTGTGGATTTGTTGAAAGATTACTTTCTTGCTTCTTCTAGGGTGTAGTTTTGCTCCATATGCTGATGTTTTCCATCTATTATCCTTTGTAGGTCTGGATTTGTGGAAAGACATTGTGTAAATTTTGTTTTGTCATGGAATATCTTGTTCTCTCCATCTATGGTAATTGAGAGTTTTGCTGAGTATAATAGCATGTGTTCTTGTAGGGTCTGTATGACATCTGACCAGGATCTTCTAGCTTTCATAGTCTCTGGTGAGAAGTCTGGTGTAATTCTGATAGGCCTGCCATTTCCCCTTACTGCTTTTAAAATTCTTTCTTTGTTTAGTGCATTTGGTGTTTTTATTATTATATGACGGGAGGAATTTCTTTTCTGGTCCAGTCTATTTGGAGTTCTGTAGGCTTCTTGTATGTTCATGAGCATCTCTTTCTTTAGGTTAGGGAAGTTTTCTCCTATAATATTGTTGAAGATATTTACTGGCCCATTACATTGGGAATCTTCACTCTCTTCTATATCTATTATCCTTAGGTTTGGTATTCTCATTGAGTCCTGGATTTCCTGGATGTTTTGGGTTAATCTAATAAAAAAAAGAAAAGAAAAGAGCTTTTTGCTTTTTGCATTTTCTTTGACTGTTGTGTCAATGTTTTCTATGGTATCTTCTGCCCCTGAGATTCTCTCTTCTATCTCTTGTATTCTGTTGGTGATGCTTGCATCTATGACTCCTGATTTCTTTCCTAGGTTTTGTATCTCCAGGGTTGTCTTTCTTTCTGATTTCTTTATCATTTCTATTTCCATTTTTTGATTCTGGATGGTTTTGCTCATTTCCTTCACCTGTTTGATTGCGTTTTCCTGTAGTTCTTTAAGGGATTTTTGTGTTTCCTCTTGAAGGGCTTTTAGGTCTTTGCCTGTGTTCTCCTGTATTTCTTTGAGGGTGCTATTTGTCTTTCTTAAAGTCCTAAGACTTTAATAAAGTGTTATCACCATGAGAAGTGATTTTATATCTGAATCTTGCTTTTCCGATGTAATGGTGGGTCCAGGACTTGCTATGGTGGGAGAATTGGGTTCTGATGATACCTAATGACCTTGGTTTGTGTTGTTTATTTTCTTAAGCTTGCCTACCACTATCTGATTATCTCTAGTGCTACCTGCCCTTGCTAAATCTGACTGGAGCCTGTCCTTCCTGTGATTCTGGTTGTGTCAGAACTCCTCTGAGTCAAGCTGTCTCTGTGATCCTGTGGTTCTGGGATCTTGTGATCCTGGGCTTGTTAGAGCACCAGAGAGTGAAGCTTCCTATGTGTGTTATGGGAATGGCTGAGGAGCTTGTGCCCAAGGTCTGCTCAGGATACCAGCCCAGCAGACCAGAAGGAACCTGAGCCACTGGGCTGGTGGAGTTCCTGTGTGCCTGGTCCTGCTGGTCCCAGTAACTCCAGGTATTGGGACAGATGTTGGTTCCCCCTCACCTCTGATCCTAGGTATGTCATTGCGCCTGGGAGTGGAGCTTCCTCTTGGTGTTGTGGGATTGGCTGCAGAACTTGTGCCCAAAATATGCTCAGACAGACTGGAAGGAACCAGAACTACTGGGCTGGCCCATTGTTCTTTGTTTTTATCCCTAATGTTTTCTAGGAAGGACATCAGAAAAATGACAGCATCATGTGTCTCCTTTTTAATGATAGCTGTATCTGAAGACAGGGCTTTTAATCATGTACATTACAAAGGATGGGTTTTGTTTCCATTCACCTGACCAAGTAAAGATGAAACAATAAGGAAAAGATTAGAAGTTTTCTGGTCTCCAGCATGTATATAGAAAACAGAATTAAGATAGTCATATTTCATACTCGAACTCTGTAGGAATTAGACTTTAGTGTTCATGCACTATGTCCCACTCACCAGGGTCTCCACTTTCATGATTTTAAAATTCAGTATGCTCTCTATCTTCAGAAGGAGTAGAAGGCCTAGAGGGAGAACTCTTGCCAGGACAACTCCTACTGCAACTTCTTTGCTGCTTGTAAAGAAATCATGCCTCTCTCCATACTTTTTTTGGTCTCACTGAGTAAATATTTCCTTAGAGAAAAAATTATTAGTTTACGTACGGAGCTGTTCTGAGTTAAGGACAAAGTTGGGAAACTTTTACTTGTTGAACTCTTGAAGGCAGTTATTGTTCAGATTTAGGAGCAGGCTAAGAAATATAGAGCTGAAAAAATAGATATATGCTAAAAATGAGTCATATCCAGGATCAGATTATGCAAAGCTCTGGCCTGATGCTGAGGTTGCCTCCCTGGTAAGCTGTGAAGAGACTGGCTTCAGATATGGCAGCCTTGTAGACATTCATTTCCCCATTCAAAACATCACATACCTGTTCTGCATTAATTAATGATTTGTAAAATAAAATGATAGAAAAGGAGGGATGAAATTGACCTTTGATTGCAAGCATTTTTTTCAAATTTTCAGTTAATAAGACCCCAATTCTTTGATGAAAGTTGAGATGAAAGAAAGAAAATAGGTTTTCTGTCTTCCTCACTTTCCCTTTCTTTTTATATTAATGCTATAGTTTTTATATTTGGCATCTAACGCTACTGTTCAGATACAAGGTATAAATAATAGGATTTAGATCTTCAGAGTGCAAAGTAGTTGATGACAGGTGGTCCTCACGGAGAATGATCCTCTGTCTTAGGGTTTTACAGCTCTGAACAGACACTATGACCAATGCACCTCTTACAAAGTACAACATTTTGTGGCTGGCTTACAGGTTCAGGGGCTCAGTTCATTATTATCAAGGTGGGAGCATGGCAGCATCCAGGCAGGCATGGTGCAGGGGAGCTGAGAGCTCTACATCTTCATCTAAAGGCTGTTATCAGAATACCAACTTCCATGTAGCTAAAATGAGAGTCTTATAAGCCACACTCACAGTGACACACTTACTCCAATAGGGCCACACCTTCTAATCATGCCACTCCATTGGCTGAGCATATACAAACAATTACACCCTCAAAGCAATGACAGCCCAACCATCTCATCTGCTAATATACTTAGAATAAGTCTCAAGTCTTCTCTTTCCTTTCAGGAACTCAGGGAGTCAGGGTGATGGTTGTATAAAATTCACTTGAATTTATTGATTTCCCATCTCATATTCCATTCTGATGGTTTGTTCTCAGCCATGTAACACATGTAAATATTTTGTGGCTTTGCCCTCCTCCTTTTGTGTGGATGAAAGGCTGAGACAGTAATGAACATGCAAGTTGCCATCATAGTTGTTCAGTATCAGAGTAAGCCCGCAGACCAAGGTGACATGTGTTTGAGTTAATGAAACTACACATATTGAAATATTGTGTTTTATTAAGCATTCATGCAAGCAGCACCTAGAATGGCATATGCTTACTTGTAAATTCTGCTCCTGCTATATGATTTTGTTTTCCTCTTGTTCTTACAATTCTCTGTTTTTACTCACTCATTCTTCATACTTCATGTTATATGCATATTATATTTGTTATGTGCTTATGTGTGTGTCTATGTGAGGGTTTGTGAACGTGAGTGTAGTTTCCAGAAGAAGGCATCAAATCTTTCAGGAATTGTAATGACAGGCAATTGTAGCTTCCAGATATGGGTTTTAGACTCTGAATTTAGGTCCCCAGTAAGAGAAGTAGGCATTCTTGTCCTACTACGCCATTGCTCCAACTCCTGTATTTATTTTAGTATTATGTCCTGTCCTGGTGTCCTTTCATGAGCTCTTGCATTTCATACCTTCTGGTAACCTTTACTCAGAAATGACTGGGAAATGTTTCCTTATATTCAAAGTTTAATGGATCTTTCATGCTTAGAGTAGATTCTCATATTAGAAATGTCATTTATGATTTTCAAAACCTCAGAATCCCATATTGTTAAGATAGATCAAGTGGATGTTTAAAGAAGGATAGAAACTTTACTAGCCCCTAGAAGCCCAAAGTTCATTAACATAATAATTAGGTGTTCACTTAACACTCCAAGATTAAATGGGTTGTCACCAACTTCATTAAAAGGGAGAAAAGCTATTATGAGATACAATACATACCTCCAGGCTCTCTCACAAAACTTATTGTCACAACTGGTTCTGTGGCTTCAGCTGTCTTCTCACACCTGTGTGTCATGCTGAACTCTTTCCCCCTTGACTTTGGGGAAAGATCTGAGAAACACTCCAGCAGACTCAGTCTCTGCTGGTGTATACTTAAGCAATTTTCCCAGAAAAAGATATCATGTAGTTAAGGCCAAAAGCTCTGTGGCATAAAATTTAAATTAAAAATATTCTTCGAATCCTTTACTATAGTTTTTAAACCCAGAAAGATAGATGTGCTTATGTTCTACAGAAGATAGTCAACCATGATATACCTACTAGAAAGATGATGAATGAGAAATTAGAAGACATTGTCTATGCCCAGGGCAAGGTGAAAATTTAGTAAGACTTTGGGATGACTTTCAGCTCATAGTTCAGAGTAATCTTTGCAGTTGTGGGCAGATGACAATAAAAAATAAATTAAACAAAATGCAGAAAGAAATAAAAGTGGGTAAGGGAGAGAATTTGAATTACAAGGTAGCCAAAATATTTTAATTAATATAAAAATATAAACCAAATTCCACAATGAGAAAAAAATGGACCATTAAATGGAATAAAAATAGCAGAAATGATCCCTGACACACATGAGAAAACAGACCTCCAATTAAAGCACCATAAAGAAACTATATTAACATTGTTGAAGAAAAGCTGTAGAGGGACAAAAGGTAAACATTATTAGAGTTATATTATTAAATATTTAGCAAATATAATTTCTCACAAATGAAGGTCATAAGAAATGAGAGTTGATGATGAGATCATTAAGTACTGGATGCAATATCTTAAAAAAAAATCATATCACTGTATAACTTCTAAATACTAGGGGCAAAGGAGAGATTCTTAATGATTCCTTAATGGAAGAAAAAGTTGGTATATGTCAATGTATAGATTGAATGACATTGACATCTTACATGTGACTTTGGAACCTAAACATAATGGAAAGTGTTCAAAAATATGAAAGACTGTAGTATATATTATTTTTATACCCAACTAATTAGCATTCTACTTTGAACACTATTGCAGTCAGAATAACACCTCCTCCAGATGTCCATGTTCTTATTCCCAGAACTTGTGAGTATTTAACCTTTTATATCTAAATGAAACAAAACAAGTCTACACACACACATAAAGACTACACACACACACACACACACACACACACACACACACACACACACAAACATACACCACCCCTAAGCCCAAATACTTTGAAGATATAACATGACCAAATCAAGGTACCTGAGTTGCAGAAAAAGAGTTCAGTCATTAGAGAAGTTTGAGTGTAGTCACAAAGACCTACAATCAAGACAGAAGAGTACTAAAAGTAAAGACAAATATGTAAATGCCCGAATCAACATGGCCGTGACAAATGAACTGAAGAATGTAGGCTGTGCTTGGATCTTCTATCAGAAGACCTAAAAAGGACTTAATAGTGGTGACATACTTGGTAATTATAGCCTAACTGTGAGATGATAGTGCTGTGTTGGTTTACCCCTGTAAACACGAGGGAGTACAGTTCTGTTCTAGTTGATTAATTAATCAATTATGAAGATGAGACAGTGCTAAGCATTGGAGGCAATTCCCCAAACTTCTTCCATGCTTGATTTTTAGGGAGCTGTGGAGGATATACTTCATCAGGAGTGTAAACTCTAAAAGGCAAAGAATTTAACATTCAACACAGTGAGTTTTCATAAAAGGCATACATTTTAGAGGATGGGTATATAACCATGAACTTTAACTTGGGTCTACGTTTGTACTTCCTGCTGGGGTCCCCAAACTGTACCTGTACTATTAGTATGCAGTTGGCATATAGTGTACTTGGCCAAGTTTTGTGTCTCATCCATAACTTCATTCCAGAACCCAGCATCGTCTATGACATGCACAGTGGTTGGGGGAAAAAAATGAGATTCTGGCTAAAGCATGAACATTTGATTACTATTGTGATTTTTTTATGAGTCTTATACATTATAGGCTAGGAAAGGGTACTTTCTCCATTGCTTACCATGGAAAGTGGGTTTATGAAGTTTCCTTCAGGAACTGGGCTAGGGTAAAGTGCAGCTCTCTATAGGGGTCCATGTGCTATATTGTCATTATGCTTCAGTGTTTGTTGCCTAGTGATGTCCTTTCCTACTGCATTAAATAGGGTTCTTTTAATTTTAATATCATTTTAAAGTGTGTATGTATGTATGCACATCAGCGTGTTTGCCTGGGAGTGGTGATAAACATGGACCAGAGTCATCAGATCCCTTTAAAGCTGGAATTATAGATGGTTGTGAGGCATCAGATATGGATGCTAGTTGTGTTCCTGTTGCTGTGATAAACATCATGACCCCCCCCCCAAAGTTGGAAACAAGGTTTATTCCAATGTATAGTGTGTAGTCCCTCATAACAGAAAATCAGGGAAAGAACCCAAAGTAAGAACCTAGAAGCAGGAACTGAGCAGAAGTCATGGAAGAATGCTGTTTACTGGCATGTTGTCCATGACTTACTCAGCCTGCTTTGTTATATTACTCAGGGCCACATGCCCAGGCATGGCATCACTCACAGTAGGCTGGGACCTCCCACATCAACCATAGTCAAGAAAATGCATCACAGGCTGGCTTACAGACCAATCCAATGGAAGTATTTACACAGTTAAGAAATCCTTCTTCCCAGATGTATTTATAGTTGTGTCAAATTGAAAACAAACAAACAAACAAAATAACAGCCAGCACACGCTTGAGACAGAAACCATAGAGGAATTATCACTCACCCATGCTTATCTAGCTCTAATATAGCTCACAATAACCTCCTAAATGAGTTAATTATCAAGGCAATCCCTCAAAGACACACCCATAATCCAATGTGATCTGTACAACCCTTCCACTGAGACTCTTTTCACTGTAGACTATTTCAAGTTAACAGCTAAAACTAACTAGCACATACTACCCCTTGTCAACTTGACACAAACACACTGGCTTAAAACTATAACCTTTCACCTCTTCTACTCCAAGAACTCATGTTAGTATTGTAATAGAAAACACAGTTCAGCTTTTGAAATTTCCAGTCTTTAAAAATTGAAACATTTTAAAAATCCCAGATTTATTTAAAAACCCCAAAGTCCCTTACCTGTGAGTTCCTGTAAAATAAAAATAAATTTTGTGCTTTCTTATTCCAAAGGGGAACAACCAGAGCATAAAGATAATCAGATGAAATCAAAACCAAGAACAAGCAGTGTAAATCAAATTCTGTAGTGCAATGTCCAACATCTGGGCCTCATTCAGTGAATAGCCTTTTGGCTTCAAAAGGCTTAGGCAGCCAGCTGCACTTCTCTGCCAACCACAGCACTCACAGCTGTCTCAGACCAAGGCCAGTCCACTTTTGCCTCTGTTTTTGACAGTTATCCCAGAATTCTGGCATCTACAATAAATCTAGCAATAGCAGCTCTACCAATTGACTCTGGCCATACCACATGACTCAGCTGCTTCTCAGAACCCCTCCAATCTTGAAGTATTCCTATCACCAGTACCATGTGGGTGACTCTCAAATATGGAAAATTTAACTTCCAGCCTGAGATGCAGCTTTAACTCCCTTTGCCCATTCTCTGTGTGCTGACCTACAGGAAATTCTTTCCTATTGTCACATTGAGGCATAGACAATTTCACCTGAAGAGTGCCCATCTTGTTAACCACAGATGATTTTGTTCAGACCCATTATGATCTGTATCTATTGTTTCTATAGAGCACAGGATTCACCTTAGTTTGGTCTATTTTCAATCTTGGCTTATTCTTTTCCCACCGTTGACAAGTCCACCAGAATCTAACCATACTATCACATGAAGGCCCTCATTCCAAGTCTCAATATAGTATTTGCTTTCCTCTGACAACACACAAGCTGGGCCTCCCTTGTCTGTGTTTCTGTCACAGTGTAACTTCCCCCTGGAAAAGCGCATGATGTTTCTGTCAGTGTTTTTATCTTCTAACTTCCCATTGGAAAAGCACATGAAACCCTGAATACTCAATGGCTTTTCTAGCTCAACATTCTATAGTCCTCCGTGAGAATAGTTCCAAAGGCAAAGACTACCCTGTCACCTTGCTACAGCAGTAACCCCTTCCTTTGGCATCAGTTGTATCCTAGTTTCTTTTCTCCATTGTGGCAATCAAATACTCTGAGGAAAAGCCCCTTAGGGGAGAAAAGACTTTATGTATACTTACTGCTTACAGTCCATCACTGAGGGAAGTTTGTAGCAGAAGTTGAAGAAAAAACCCTAGAGAAATAGCTGCCAGATTCCTCACCTATCCAGCTGCCTTTCTTATATATTACCAGGGAAGGGTGTTCCCAGTGTGGGCAGAGCCCTTCTACATCAACTAGCTCTGAAAAAAACATAGCTCAAACATGGTAACAGGCCATTACAATTTAGGTAATATCTTAATTGAGACTACCTTCTCAGGTGACTCTAGGCTATGCCAAGTTGACATTAAAGCTAACTTACTTAGTCACAGACCCAACATGTACCACACCATTGCTATCTGAGGGCCTGAGTCAGATACCCAACGCACACCACACTTGTTTGCTGTTTAGGGACTCAAGTCATAAAACTACTATGAACCACTCTCCTGTTACCTGAGGGTGACTAATCTGTATTTAATTGTCATACTTCACAGGCTGTTGGTAATGGCATACAATCGCCTATAGTGATTAAAATTATTCCAGCATATTAGCATAATTATATACTAGCTTTTAGTAATTTGCGGTTCTTCTATAACCCCAATGATTAGGTTTACCAAATTGTTGGGTGTCATAACAGAATAAGAGGCATCCTGGATTTTGTTTTGGAGATCTAAATGCAAGCCCTATCTTCATCGAAGCTAATTAGCCTCTGTGCACAAGCCTGGTCTTGCTGAAATAATACTGTGTTGTAAACACCATAGAATAGAGATATTTTCCCACTTTATTCATGAGTCTCTAGGCCTATAGAGTTCTGCTAGGAACAGCAGAAATTGTTTGGACCTATTCTCATGTATTGATTGGAGCTGACTTATTTAAATCTGTCCTATTCTATTTGGACCTTCAGCTGCTGGGTATGTTCTTAAGATAGAGGAAAACAAAAACAAAAACCCCCAACAACTTATGCAAGAATATATAAGAAATATCATTGTTTCCTTCTGAGTTTTCATTGGTCAAAGCACAGAGTCAAGACAAAGTACATGCAGTTATGGCCACATTAGAAAAGTGAGCTGTTTTAAGACTTATGCAATACAAGTTATACTATCATAAAAGGAAATGGATTTTATAGCATCAAGGAAGACCTGTGTCAGTAAAGGTTTAGAATGCTGGACTCAAAAAGATCCAAGACACTCAATAGACATGTGAGCTCTGGTATGGAACTAGGTGGAAAAGATGTACTTTGTGGAAAAAAACCAAAACCCTGAAGTTGCAGGCCATGGGCCAGCTTTAAAGGCTGACCTTACCTGAGAGGGTGAGTCTGCAGATGAAAAGAGAGTTGTTGGTTATGACACCGAGGGGTGCAAGGAAGACTACTCTTTATTGACCTCCATTTCCACAGAGACCTCAGTAAAAGTATGCTTATGTATAGAGAATAAAAATAACTAATATTAATACCAATACTTTTTGAGAAATTTAGTTAAACGCAGTGATTTTATTATAGGATTTAAAATTCTGAAATCATTAATTTATTTTGGGTGAAATTGTGAAATTGTTATTGTTGCTATTTTCATTTGGGCAGAAGTTTGGGTTTTAAGTCCTGAATAATACATGTTACAGGAGTTTGTTTGCACTGCCTCCCCTCTAACTTTTTCATTTCTTCATTTTGATGAGTATTTCAGATTAATTTGTAACCATAACTACACTTTTCTCAAAACAAACCTGAACAAGGCATTCATATCTTTTTCTTCTTTAGAGTTTATGGCTTAGAATTATTTAACTTCTTGAAGGAACCCAAATCACTGTCCTTGATTGATGGCTTGCAGGTGTGTGGGAGCACATTGGTGATTTGAATGGGAAATGTGCCAATGCAGGAAGGAAGAACAAAAATGTTTGTAAATCAAGAATGGCAAAGTATGTCCACACAATGGTTAAAGCAAACACATGAGTGTGGGGTGAAACAGAACTTCAAAACATGAAAGACAGTTTCATAGGGGCCTTCACTGACAGTAACGATCTGAGAGTGTAGACTGGGTCATCTCTGGAGCAGCTGGTATGTTGGTAATGACAGCCTTAAGGCCACTTCTGTTGTCAGCTCTAGATCCTGTACATTCACAGTACGCTTTTCAAATCTGTTCATTCTAAAAGCAGAAAGAAAAAAAGACTAATTTAGTAATTTGGTATCTTTGCTCACTGGGAACTAGTCATTTTAAGACATTTAAAATTAAACTGGAAAGTTAAAAATATTTTAAAATATCTTTAAGACAGTTATATAAAGTTTATGAGCTTCCATGTTGAATTGGGAGAAATGAAATACAATTCTAATTTCTTAATTGACATTCAATTAAGGACTTACTTATGCATTTCCTATTTACATTGTATATTGTTATTGTTGCTGTTGTTATTGCGTGACAAGTGTGTGCTTGTTTGTTTGTGTGCACACGCACATGCACATACACATGAACTCATGTGTCTATGCTTATATATGCACTAAATTTCATGTATTTGGAAGCCAAAAATCAAAGCAGGGTATGTTCATTGATCATTCTCTGCCACCTGGAACTTATTAATGTTGCTTGATTGTCTGACCAGTGAACCCAGGAACTCTCTTGTCTTCAGTTCTCCAATACTAAGATTATATAGATAGATCCGCCATTCCAAGTTTTATACATAGAGACTAGAGATCACATTTACCTCCTCATGATTTTGCAGTAATCTCTTCACAGCTGAGTAATTTCCCCAGTCCCATAAGTTTCCTATTTTAGCTTTTAAGCTGATTAGAAGGCAATTTTGATTTTGTGGAAATAATGTGCATGGATTTGAAAGATAGTTGACCATAAACAGGGACACCATGTTAGCCAAAGAGGCTTTGGCCATATCATGCAAACATCCCAATTTCAATGCAGTGCAGAGCAAAAAAAATATAAAAAAAAAAGACTTACTATTCCAAACAAGTCTGCTTTTCCAAACCCACACATTTTGAACTGCATTGGCTTTGAAATTCAAATGCTAGCGATTTGGAAATCATCATGATGTTTCCTCCTTTACAGGATTCTGCCTGAGTAGACTGATGACAAATATTTGCATATTTACCAGTGAGAAGAGGTACTGGACAGAGAAGTTCCTTGCCTCTGAGATAAACTAATCATCTTGGGCTTATTAGGATGCCAACAGCATCTTTGCAACAACTGTACAATTTAAGAGTCATCAGTCTGAGGCAAAAGCCTCTTGCATATATTTTTATCTGCCTTAATCCCTTGATTTGGTGATGTGTTTGATGTCAAGAATTTTGGTGAATCAAGACCTCAGACTAAACTTTTGCTTAGTATTTGGGCCCCTAGACATGTCTTACATGTGTCCTATGCATCTCTCTAGTGTCAGCTTCCATGTGATTATTAACCTACTATGAATCCATTTGTATGTACTTAGAAGACAAGTGACTGAATTTCTGGGCCTTCAACCAAGCAGGATATCTGCCTTGTTACTTTGCCAGTGAGGAGCATTGACTACATTTAACCCATCTTTCTAACTATTTAAAATTCTAACCTTTTGATCATTTTTGCATCCCTTTGGCTATTTTACTATACTTTGATATTTTGGGTACATTTTAAGTTTAAATTTTTTCTAACATTCTTTATGATCTTATATCATATGTAATGTATGAATTATGAGAATATTTTAAAATTCTCCATGTATGAGCATTGGAAAGCTGACAGCATTCATCTGTCACATCTGAGAATCTCTCTACCAAATCTTTAATTTGTTAGTTTGGTTTTATTTAATTTTGAGCTTTAAGCAAACTGCTTTTGCTAGAACCAAAGTTTATTCATGTTTTTAATGAAATGTTCACATCTCATCACAAATATGTATTTAGTCCTTTTACACAGAACAAAGGACTTCTGAGACACAGTATAGGGCCATAGATAGCATATATAATGGCCTTATTGAGTGACATGATTGATCACTTATGCCAAGAATTTCAGATGACAAGAGATGGGAAAGTCAAAGTCCCCTGATCTGCCACAGAGCACAACCCAGATGCCAACTGATGTTGGGGGTATGTTTGTCCCAGTGTCCACTGCAGTATTTTAGCCATATTTTCTGTTTTACCAATTCTCACACCATACATTTGTGAACCTTCCCCTACTCAACCAGGAAACTGTAGTACAGACATAAGAGATGCTCAACTGTGTAGTTTTAATGCTCTATAATGCTTTATAAGACTTCTCAAAATCCACAACTGGTAAGAAAGAAAACACATATGATAATGATAGAACTTGTCAAAAAGTAATAAAATTCTTTGCATGTTTTAAAATAGATTTCATCTTCTATTCCCATGTGTATGTTTCTTCTTGTGTCTAGGTTTGTCTGTGAATATAGAGGTACATATGTGTGGGTGCCTGTGGAGGCCATAAGAAGGCCTGGGATCCCTTGCAGCTAGATTTGCAGGCATGTGTGATCCAGAATCTCAATCTTTGTCCTCCTGATTCAAAAGCAAGTGCTTCCAACTGTTCATCATGTCTAGCTCTTTCTTCATGTTTTATAATTAAAACACACACAGCCTAATCTTTTCACCTGTGGTACCGACTACACTATAACTTACTTACATAAGTGGATCTCCAATGTAGCTGTTCCAAATGCCCTTTCCTTTCTGTTACAGAATCAGCCTTGAGTAAACCTGTTCAGGAAATTTTAGTTTCAAGCCATTGTGTTTTCCTCCTGTTCTCCATATGCTCATGCCCATGTCATAATGCAAAGTGCAGTTCACTCAGCTTAAGTAGTCCCCATAGTCTTGGGGTGAGAAGATGACTTGAAGTTTAAAAGTACTTTGTTGATTTCACAGAGAACTTTAGTTCAAATTCCAGAACCCATGTGTCAACTAACAACTGTCTATAATTTCACTTCCAGAATTTTTTTTATGAATTTACATATACTCTGATCATCATCCCCCTAAAGGGACCCTACATTGTTACATCTTTTCTGCCCAGCTCAAGACTCAAGAGACAGTGGCCTAAAGGTGTGGCTTAGGTGCAGCTGATCCTTCCCAAATCCCTGGCTGTATTGGCTTTTTTATAGTTTTGGTTATGAGCCTAGCCTTTTAACAGCTGATCCATATCTCCAGCCCAGGCGTTTTTTATACAAGGAACTCTGGAGCACTTTTTCTTTTGAAAAACAGTTTTCAAACAGGTTTGTGTTTTTAGAACCTGAGACCTTCACCTGGAGAGTGGGGAGGCTCACCCTGAAATTACCTTTCCTATAGTCTTAGTGCCAAGTTCCTATTTTCTCTTTCATAGGCTAATCAACTCATTAACTGCCACCAATGACTTTGTCCAAACTTGCTATGGGTCCAGCTTTAAACATGAATCCCCAAACTCTATATTTCCACATCTCTTTCTGCTCTATATTTTACTCTGGACTCTCATTGTGGAGATCACTAATTAGAGCCAGTGACAGTCGTGCCACAGCTTGAATGCTATGCTCTTGTGAAATCTCCAGAGTTGCATTAACTTTTCCTGAAGCAGTGTGAGCAAACATCTAGACACCCCAGACAGGGTCTCAGCAGACAAATATAATCTTCCCATGAAAGTCTAGCTAGCCAAACCAAAGACGCTGATCTCATGTAAGCTGCATGGCATCTAACCTTTGGGTGATATTCCACAACCTATAGACTTGAGCATCTTGCAAGATCATTATCAACTGGTTCAGGGCAGGACAGAATAAGGGCTGAAGTTCCAAGGGAAGGTCCTGTAACTTTCCCTCCTCTCCTAAAGAGAGTCAAAAGCTCTATTTCCATTACCACAGACCAGGCCATCACTGCAATTAGTTGTCATAGCTACCAGGCCCACATAATCTCTCTTATAAAATGATAGTGATGTGAATATGTTATGAATAGAGGTAAAAAGGCCATACTATACTTTCTGATTGCAATTAAGACTTTCTTCAAGAAATTAAACACATACCTTGGGCTAATATTGGAGCCAAGAACCCTTGGCTAGAGAGATCCTAGGCCCTAGGGGAGAACCTATCACTGTGATTCTGCTAAATGGACATAGTATTTAACTGACTCCAAAGGACTTACCATAGCCATAAGTTAGTGCACCTGTGAATCCTCATTAAAGGAGCTTCTATTTGCAGTGGCTGGTGATTAGCACAGCAACCCTCGACTGGTCAATGTGCCAATCATAAGACACTGCAGAATTCTCCACTCCAAATTAGATATCTCTATCACAATCCTTCCTACCAAGGCTCTGAGATCAGTATGGAAGAGGGGAAAGAACTGCCATAAGAGCAAGAGGTGGTGGATAACTATAAGGAAAAGAATTTTCTTGTTATAGCAGGGTAGCTGCTCATAGGAACTCACAAAGGTTGTGATAGCACACACAAGACCTGGGCATACAATGTCCCAGAATATAGGGGAAGTGATCATGAAGTTCTAACCCTATCTAAGGTGGGGAAAAAAGAATCTTGGGAAAAGTGAGTCCATTTTCTTTAAGAGTATGACCTTTGCTATCTTGACCCTGTTCTCCCCTGGGTAGCCATATACCCAGGATGATATAGGTAGCCCAAACTGTCTTAATTTTTTTTTTAAAGAAGACCCAAAGTTGTGTTAGTAGGGAAGTGAAGGAAGGTGGATCTATAGAGAATTAGGACTTAGGGAAGGGGATAAAGCTGATCAAAACACATTATGTGAAAATCTTAAATAATTAAAAAATCAGAGTAGAGGACATACTATAATACTCTACCAAATAATTCATTGCTTTGGAATGTAGTTCCCACAGATTTTCAGGATGTTGACAAGATGCCATCTTTGGCCCCACAATGTAATACAAATGGCTTCCATCCACTTCCAATAGGACCCTTCTTCTCACCTCAGACCTCATCCATTCTTTGCAATCTGCATTTCTCTTAGCACCATGACTTTCTGAACCCAAGGAGAACAATCTAGTAAAAAATAGTTCCATCATTCTAGGGCTTCTGTATTCCTCATCTCCCAGCTCCCACACTTCTCCCATAACTAAGGTCTAGAGTCTAAGAAACACTTGCTAAATTGACTACAAGCAACAACTCCAGTCTCAGTACCCATTTGTGTTTTAGTTCCTTTTGTCATTGATACAATAATACAACTTACATAGAGAAATGTGTAATAAAAGGGTTTTATTGGGGGAAGGTCTGATGATTAGAGCAGCTAAGCCAGTGCTTGAGGGAGCTTGTAGTGGTGGCTGTTTGTATGGCACAGGTCAGGGAGCAGAAAACACAGGAGAGGAGCAAGGGGTGGTCACCCTCAGTGCCCCCTTTTCATTTGACACACAAGGTTCTTCCTCCTGAAGGTCCCACAGTCAGCCCAAAACTCATCATCTGGGCACATAAGACTAATAACACAAGCCTCTGGGAGTGCTTCTATTTCAAAATGTAGCACAGCACAGTCTAATTATCAGCTTCTTTTTCAGCAGATGCTGCTGCCAAGCTGTTAGCAAACCTCATAGGAGTACTTGCGTAACCAGGCAGCTCTCTCTCTACTTCCCTCTCCCTCTTTCTATCTCCCTCTATCCTTCTCTTTCTGTCTCTGTTTCTCTGCCTCTCTCTCTCTCTCTCTCTCTCTCTCTCTCTCTCTCTCTCTCTCTCTCTCTCTCTCTCTCTCTCTCTCTGTCTCCCTCCTTCCCTCCCCCACTTTATTTCTCACAAACAGAAACTGGGTCTGAGTTCATTTATTTTGTTATCACTTACAGTACAGAGTACAATGCTGTGTTTCCTAGGAATAGTCTAGAAATGTTTCTGCTATGTCTGCTATGATTGACCTATGATGCTAAGGTTTGTAGTCACCATGAGAACAAAGCACCTCTTACCTTCCTCATTCAACTTTTTTTTTCCTAATATGCTCTGGTTAAATAAGTGGAAAGACTAAACATAAAATGAATTTCACTGAGTCAGATTCTGTTTATTATCATTGTTGACGATATTTTGGTAACTGACATCCTAAGTGTGGTCTTAAACTTCTGATCCTGTTTTCCAGTTCTGTAAGTCTGTGGTGCCTGTTTGGTCCTTTATTTATCAATCTGCCGCATGCCTTACAGAGGTGCTATCTACTTATGAGTGATGCTCCATTTAGACCAGGAGCCTTGAAATCCATTAGGAGGCACTGTGGTAAATGCCTTGCAAGGTGGCCCCCTTAGTCCCTGTCTGCATAATTCATTCTTCTCTCTATAGGGTTTCGTAACACTGACACATACTCTTGCATGCTCTTGAGGCCCTTACCTGTGTGTTCTTCAGTCACTACCACAAAGTGTACATATTCGTTTTCATAGTCAGTCAGTTAATTTTGTTCTGTTCTTGTTATTTTATATTGATTTATAAATAAAAGAAGTGTAACGGAAGTAATTAAGTAAAAATAAAAGCCTTCTGAAGAGAGAGAGGTTTAATTTTCCTATTGTTTGCACATAAAAAGAACTTCTTTTGGCCACTATTATACAAAAAGCTCTCTTTATGTTTAAGCTTGAAATGTGTGACTTTTTTTTTTTTTTTTTTAATGATTCATGTCACAATTCACTAGACTCACTAAACCCTTGACATTAAAATGTGGCTGCTTCAACAACATATAATTATTGTTGCTTGGTTAAAAACATAATTTTCTTTTCATGCTCCTTTACCTATTTCTCACCTAATTAAACACAGTGAAGAACACATCTCTGATAAAGCACAGATGCCTTGTTTTAAATGTAAACAACAGAGGTTCCCCTGTGTTCCTCTGGCAGGTTGTTTGAGGTCATAATGAATTGTGTTTGCTCCTCATAACTCATTCCACCCAACTTCACATTAGAATTATGTCGGTGGTATCTTTCCAAAAAAAGGTGCACAGAAGTTCTTATGTGCATGCCATAAGCTTATGTGGTTGGCTTAGCAGTGGTTGGCCACACAGGAAGAGGTTGAAATGTGGAACACTTCTATGGATTAAGTGGGGTGAGGGCACAGGGTACACGGCAAGTCACAGAAGAAAGTGAGAGCCACATGGAGAAAAGGAGTTGTAGGGATGCATGGTAACCATTTACACAGGACAATCCAAGCTGAGTGAATGTTCTAAATGGTTATCATCCCAACGTCAGTAATATGTCATGACAGAAACAAAGAAAACAGGAACATTCAAGACAAGAAGCATGGCAATAACCAAATACTAAATCTTTCCTTCCCAATTCAGGGTAGCAGCTCTGGGTTTATCTAGCACCCATGGAGGAAGAGGGCACATGATTGAGACTGCATCCGAATTGTCTAGAGCTAGATGAATTACTTCTACGCTTTCCTTATTTTATTTTAATTATGTGTGTGTATACATTATAAAGGGTGGGGATAGCTGCAGATATGTGTGCAGATACCCACAGAGACCAGAACAGGGTGTCAGATCCCCCGGAACTAGAGTTACAGGTAGCTGTGTCAACATTGGAAACTGAACTCTTTTTTTTTTTTTTTTTTTGAACTTTGATTGCATTATGATGAGAAAAGTTACATGATTTCAATTTATCTGAATTTGTTAACATTTAAAAACGTATTTTAAGTAAATAGAATTAAATCACATTCTTGTTTCCCTTTTGTACCTCAACTCCTCCCAGAGACCCCCCTCTTCACTACCTACAATATCTTTTTTGTCATATTCCTTAAAATTTATAAGATATTATAACAATAAAAATGAGTATTATAAAAGTTGTTTGATATAAAAGAACAATCAATTTAACAGTGTTATGTAGATGCTCGTCTACAGCAATAGTGAAAATGCATACGTTTTTTTCAATATAAGTTTTAAATAACTCCAACCATATTAACTGTATATTTCAAAATAATACATCACTACTAGTATTTTCTTAAATGAACATAAATATATAAAGTCTTTTTATTTGTTTGTTTGTTTTGTATTTAGTAGAGTTTAAAATCTTGACTCTTACTATGGTACAAGCCCAAAATAAGAACAATTTTTAGACACTGGATTTCATTGTAATAAGACTGTACTTCAATGACCCTCAAATCACCAAAGGATTTTACCTCCATTGTAGCTAAACTGAGAGTTGACAGTTCTGCTGAGCTGAATAATGAATTATAGGCACGATTTTTGGATACAGACTTCTTGATATGGTCAAAACTATTTGACTTGAGTGACTGACTTTATTCTCAGGCCACAGAGAACAGGTTACATTCATTTAAGAAATGGTGTGTGTATTAAGATAGCCTATCCATAAAGTCATTCACCAACTGTTTCACTGAACAATGGTTCTGTTTGGAGGGTGGCACAGGCATTAGGTATGGGTAAGAATCTGGTTCATTGGCTGTGATAATTTGGAAAAGCATTCATTTCAGAGAAAGAGTAAGTTATAAAGTCCTTTTCTTCAAACTTGATACAAGTGCTACAAATGTCAAGCAAAGCATTCAATCTCACACTTTGTTGTTTTCTTTCCTATAAGCCACCTCCCAAGTTAATTGTCTATGTCTCCCTTGGGTATATAAATACTTTGGAAATATATAAGCTGTCCTGAAAACCATAGTATAGTGTAAAAACATGAAATAAACAATACTACTAATAAAGAGGCTGAGATAGGAGAAGCAAGATTTCAAGACCTTTATGTTGTACACACAAGACACTGTCACAAACAAGCTGAAAGTATATATAGATTGTACAATATTGGACTAATGGATCTATTTCTCCTATTACCAAATTAGAGAGACCATTGGATGACAATCAACAAATTGCTAATTCCTCATATTTTTGGATTTCAATCAATTAAGATACGTTGGTAATATTAATTTTCATATTAAGATATTAAGAAAAGGTAATCGTCACTTCCTGTTGTTTTTGTTGTAAGAGGTGGAATTAGGTTTGTGTGGATTTGTTGAAAGATTACTTTCTTGCTTCTTCTAGGGTGTAGTTTTGCTCCATATGTTGATGTTTTCCATCTATTATCCTTTGTAGGGCTGGATTTGTGGAAAGATATTGTGTACATTTTGTTTTGTCATGGAATATCTTGTTCTCTCCATCTATGGTAGTTGAGAGTTTTGCTGGGTATAGTAGCCTGGGCTGGCATTTGTGTTCTTGTAGGGTCTGTATGATATCTGCCTAGGATGTTCTAGATTTCATAGTCTCTGGTGAAAAGTCTGGTGTAATTCTGATAGGCCTGCCTTTATATGTTACTTGCCTTTTTTCCCCTTACTGCTTTTAAAATTCTTTCTTTGTTTAATGCATTTGGTGTTTTTATTATTATGTGTCGGGAGGAATTCCTTTTCTGGTCCAGTCTATTTGGAGTTCTGTAGGCTTCTTGTATGTTCATGGCATCTCTTTCTTTAGGTTAGGGAAGTTTTCTTCTATAATTTTGTTGAAGATATTTACTGGCCCATTACATTGGGAATATTCACTCTCTTCTATACCTATTATCCTTAGGTTTGGTATTCTCATTGAGTCCTGGATTTCCTGGATGTTTTGGGTTAGGAGCTTTTTGCTTTTTGCATTTTCTTTGACTGTTGTGTCAATGTTTTCTATGGTATCTTCTGCCCCTGAGATTCTTTCTTCTATCTCTTGTATTTTGTTGGTGATGTTTGCATCTATGATTCCTGATTTCTTTCCTAGGTTTTGTATGGCCAGGGTTGTCTCTCTTTCTGTTTTCTTTATTGTTTCTATTTCCATTTTTAGATTCTGGATGGTTTTGCTCATTTCCTTCACCTGTTTGATTGTGTTTTCGTGAAGATCTTTAAGGGATTTCTAGGTGTTTACCTGTGTTCTCCTGTATTTCTTTGAGGGTGCTATTTATGTCTTTCTTAAAGTCCTGTATCATCACCATGAGAAGTGATTTTATATCTGAATCTTGCTTTTCTGGTGTAATGGTGGGTCCAGGACTTGCTATGGTGGGAGAATTGGGTTCTGATGATGCCTAGTGACCTTGGTTCGTGTTGTTTATTTTCTTATGCTTGCCCCCCACCATCTGGTTATCTCTAGTGCTACCTGCTCTTGCTAATTCTGACTGGAGTCAGTCCTTCCTGTGATCCTGATTGTGTCAGAACTCCTCAGAGTCAAGCTGTCTCTGTGATCCTGTGATTCTGGGATCCTGTGACCCTGGGCTTGTTAGAGCACCTGGGAATGCACCAGTTTCCTCTGGGTGTTGTGGGACTAGCTGTGGAGCCTGGGCCCAAGGTCTGCTCAGGACACCAGCCCAGAGAGTCAGGAACGAACCTGAGCCACTGGGCTGATGGAGTTCCTGTGTGCCTGGTCCCAGTGGTCCCAGTTACTCCAGGCGTTGGGACAGATGTTGGGTCCTCCTCACCTCTGATCCTGAGAGTGTCAGAGCACCTGGGAGTGGAACTGCCTCTGGGTGTTGTGAGACTGGCTGCAGAGCTTGCACCCAAGGTCTGCTCAGGACACCAGTCCAAAGAAACCGGGTATCTTAGTCAGGGTTTTTATTTTTGCACAAAGATCATGACTATGAAGCAAGTTGGGGAGGAAAGGGTTTATTTAGCTTATTTTTACATGGCTGATGATTATCAGAGGAAGTCAGGACTGGAATTTAATTAGGTAAGGAAGTAGGAGCTGATGTAGAGGCTATGGAGGGATGTTTCTTACTGGCTTGCTTCTCCTGGCTTGCTCAGCCTGCTCTCTTATAGAACTTAAGACTTCCAAGCCCAGAGATGGCACCACCCACAAGGGGCCCTACCCTCTTTGATCACTAATTGAGAAAATGCCCCACAGCTGGATCTCATGGAGGCACTTCCCCAACTGAAGCTCCCTTTTCTGTGATAACTGCAGCCTGCGTCAAGTTGACACACAAATTAGCCAGTACATGGGAGAAAGATTGATCTACCAACAGTACTAAAAGTACTCTTATGCACTGAGACATATCTTCCACCTGTAGTTGTATACTTTAAAGATAATTTATTATCTCTTGATTATGGAGAAACGGGTTAACTGTGGATCAGTACAATGTTAGAAGATGGCAGTCAAGAGGTAATATCTAAGACAGCCACAGGCATCTTGGTTACCCCAGCTGTGGCTACTATACTTGATGAGTGTTAACCAAATTCAGGCAACATTGTGCGTTGCAGGATGAAGCCACAGCTCCTGCTGTAGAGTCCACCCCTTGCTATTACAAATGTTCCACGATTGATCCAAGAAATGGAGAATTCTCCTTCCATGTTAGATTTCAAGTTCAAGGTTTTAGATGTTGTATGTGCTTCCTGATAGCTGTCATCCATCTTATAATTCTAAAACCTTACTAAGGCCATTCTTATTTTAGCACCAAAATGCAACAAAATGTCATATATCTTTTCTATCTATTTATCTGTCTTTGTATTTATCTACCTATTTATCTACTTATTTATTTATATTTATTTAAATTGGTTACTACTCTGTAGATTAGACTGGCCTCAAATTCACTATATAATCCAAACTGGTCTTGAGTTTCTGATCCTGATGCCTCAGGCTTCTGTGGGCTGGTATAGACATACATCACCAATCCCAGCATGCGTTGCAACTCCCAGGTTTGTCAGTATCCTACATCACCTTGTTTAGCTGCCTTATAGACCTCAGTGTCTAATACAAGATTCATCACATAAAGATGGACATCGTTTAAGAATTTATAAGAGAACAATGCAGGCTAACATATGCCATTAAGGAAACACAATATGATCAGAAAACAAAACAAAACAAAAATCTGCACATACAGAGGAAACATTGCTAGTACCTAGAATCGAAGAAGTGCGAAAGCATTAATATCCTGGTGAAGTCTCTTGGCAGCTACAGAACATGTGTGTCAAGAGGAGTCAGTGCCAGGCAGCAGCCGGTTTCATGCAGTGAAGACAATAAGGTAAAGGAATAAGCCCCAGGGTTTGGGAAGCTGTTAACCCCATTTCTCAGAAGACCTTGCAGAACTGAGGGGTGTCGACTACAGGCTATCCTGAAAAGAACGTATGAACTTTGGGTACTGCTCCTAAACAGAGCTTTTCTTGAGACTTCAACTTCAGAAAGCCTCATCTGCTTGACTGTATTGTTGAAGATCCATAAAACTTATGAAAAGCAGGAATTATTGGTGTGAGCTATACTTAGTTCACAATTTTACAGATCCTGCTGTGTTCTGCAAAGTGTTTGAAACTCTTTCATTATTAAAGCCTTTTCATCTCGCCTCCCACGTCTCACCTACAGGACCTTTTCTGACACCAACATGCCAGCAGTCCTATTCTCCTGAAAACACTTCTTTTTCCATTCCTGTGCCGAACTTTGTTTCACCTTAACCCTCCTGTTGACTTTTTCCTTGATCTGTTCTCCAATGGGGCAGCCCTGTCTAAAATTGCTCCTATTTGCAAGGCTTCTTCAGGGCAATTGGAATGGCTGTATCTTCCATAATCAGTGGAGTGTGGATGGGGTGCATGAGATTACACAGAATCTTAAACGTTATTCACTTACCAGATTATAATACATATATTTTAATAGTCAGGAGAGATGGTCCAGTAGTTAAGAGCAGTTGCTTTTACAGAGGATCCATATTTGAGTCCCAGCACCAACATGGAGGCTCACAGATGTCTGTAACTTCAGTTCTAAGGGATCTCATGCCTTCTTTAAGGCACTTCACATACATGGTGTAAATGCATACATGCAGACAAGACGCGTATACACATAAAATAAAAAAATACATTTAAACAACACACCTATATTTGTCTTGTGGAGATTTTTTTAAATCTACTACATTAAACAGAACATCTATGAACATTTAAATATTTCATCTTTGCACATTTGGTTATAATCTTCAAATAAAATTCTGGAGTTCTGAAAACTATGCTCTGGCATCTACACATGTAAATGACTTATTACATATCTGAACTAGTCTCTTTCTCTGTCTCTCTCTCTCTCCCTTTGTCTCTCTCTCTGCTCATGTACTATCAGGAGTAAAGAATTTCCATTTCAACATTTACCAACATTCAATATTATCACTATAATTATCATAATCTCATCACGATGCATTCTTGCTAATGGTATAAAGATAAGTTAGAGATGATCTTCATGATCATAAAGTACTATCCAGTTATTAATCTTAAATATTTTATGCTTCTGTTATTTTATTTTCTTGGTGTGTGTGTGTGTGTGTGTGTGTGTGTGTGTGTGTGTTTTGTTTACTTTAAGACAAGAACTCAGAGTGTGACCTAGATTGATTCGAAACATGCTTTGAAGACTTGAGCTGGTCTTACACTCATAGCAATCCTCGTGTCTTAACTTCTGGAGTGTGGAATTATAAGAGAATATGTAGGCACCAAGATTCTATTTTATTCATCTATACCCTGTATCATTTATAATACTTGTTTTTTAATTGGATATTCTACTTATTTACATTTCAAATGTTATCCCCTTTCCTGGTTTCCCCTCTGTAAACCCCTTATCTCATTCTATGAATGTGCTCCCTCACTGACCTACCCACTCCCACCTCACTGCCCTAGCATTCCCCTTTATTACCTGATAATTTTTATTGAAAATTATACTTAAGAATTCTCCTCTGAGTGCCTAGCCTCACAGAGACCTGAAGTACCAGAGTTGAGGGATTCACAGGGGGGCCTCCACTAACTCATAGGAGAAGAGGAGGGGGGAATGGGAGGACTGTGGGGGGGTGACTGGGAGGGGGCAGTGAGTGGGATGGAAAATAAATAAGCAAAAAAATTAAATTAAGTTAAAAAATTCTTTTTTGTCGTTTGAATTCACTTACAGTTATTATTGTATATCCTATATAAATTTGACCAAAAGGCATGTCCAAATTAACCTACATCTATACAAACTTATGCATATATGTGTATATATACACATATGTATATATTTTTATGTATATATATTTTATTTGTATATGTATAATTTGAATAATACAAATACTAGAGTTATTTCAAGGCACAGTTTGACAGGTTTCATATTGGCATGGCACTATGGCCATTATCATAGACATCTGCATAGTTCCTTCTTTCTTCACTGTATAGTCACATATTTAAGAGAACCTATCTGAAGGAGAAAACACCTTCAGGCTTTAGAGGCCTCAACCTGGGAAGGAGCTAGAGACATGCAGAGCTAAAGACACTGTATATTTTTAGGACATGGCTACTATGACCTCCTCCTAACTATCCCCAAGTTTCTCATTTTCCAGTATTTCTCAATAATCCTACAGTATCGTGAATCCATTCCTGGTTTAATGCACTGATGAGGTCACAGCTGTCAGGATCCAGCCACTTCCCCAATTAATGAACAAATGGGCCTTTCACATAAATCTGTAGTCGGTACTCATGCTTGAACTTTTCTTTTTTTCTCTCCTACATTTCTTTTGAAAACAGAAAGCATTGACATAGTATCTCACTACATGCTAGATTGGTTTATGTTTTCATAGTATGTGATAATTATATAATACACCATTTACCTTTAATTTAACATTTCTTTCTCCAGCAATAAGGATTATATATACATATATATGTATATGTATTATTATTTATATCAATACTTATTTTTACTTTTTATTGTAAAGTATTATTTATATGGATGGGATATTCCATAACTTACAAAAAATATTCAACTCTGATGGGCATCACTGATTCTAGGTTTGTCTGTTGGTAATAAAGCTGTGATGACTGCTAATGAATGCATATCTATACAGCCACATAAAATAACCCTCTCTTGGAAAAATACTGAGAGATTGGAACATTGGATCATAATAGGTGACTACTTAACTTTTAAAAGAACTACTCCATTTTCCAAAGTGCTCCTACCATTTCACACTGCTAGTCAGAACTTAGGGATCCAGTTTCCTCTCTGTCTGTACCAACTTGGTCCACAGCGTTTCTTTGAAGTTTCAGCCATTATAATTAATATCTTTTGGCAAACTAGAAGTTGTAGACTGAATTTGCCTTTTGAGTAATTATGTCTGACATTATGCATGACCATTCTGACATCACATATCACCTATTGCAATGCTTTCCCCTAATTTTATACATTTTGTCAAATACAATTAACTGAAAAAGAAACTTTTGTTGAGGTTTGTAAAGTCCTATTTGTTTATATTTGTTTTATGCAATATATATTTTTCAAGTATCTTCTCAGATAGTGGCTTCATTTTGTTTGTTTGTTTTGTTTTTCTCACTTTTTAGTTTCTTTGGCGAAGTTTTAATTTTGATGTGTTTGTTCTTTCAAGGACTGTGTTTCCCATCTAAGAAATGTTTGGTGAACCTACAGTCACAAGGATTTTTTTTTCCAAATCTTTCCCTAAAAAGTATAAAATTCAGCATGTGATATTTAGGTGTGTGGTAGATTTACCAACCTTATAAAAGGTAAAGAGACTTTATCAATGTAATTTTTTTGTTTGTTTGTTCTGCACACTGATGGTTGTTCTACCCACACTTGCTGGGAAGAGAGTTGCTTTTGTGTCCCAGTTAGTCACTGTCCCTTACTAAGTGAGTCTTGTGGATTGCTCTTGACTGTCTGTCTACTTGCCTATCTTCAATCCAGTGCTATGCAAATCTTTACCTGTAGCTTGATAATAAAACTTGGAAAAAAGGTAGAATTCACCCTCCTCCTTCTTACTACCTTTCAATTTTTCTTAACTTTTTCAACAGATGCCAAACAGAATTTCCATTTGTATTCTTGGCAGCTCTGCAACCATTAATGCAAGCGACCAGTTCAGAAGCGACCGTGTTATGTTGGAAGGTCCAAAGAAATAGGAATTCATTTTACCATTTTATTGCTCATTTAATTATTACAAAATAAAATATTCATTTCAAAACTGAAGAATCTTTTTAATGTAAGAGCACAACGCTAGAGGAACTGCACCATCTGGGCCCTTCCTGTTCTCTTATAGTTTCATTGTTATCACTCTGGGGATGTGTCTGGGGGATTTCCAGGGAATTTACTACAAAGCCTTAAAGAAGAGAAAAACAGAACAAAATAGATTGTTAACTCATGAAGAATTGGTGGCCGGGATCCAGTGTTATACGTTCTCTACATGCATGCATTATTTCCCTGACAGTGATATTTATGCTGTAGATAGAGTGTGATTTATGCCATTGAGGTGTAACTTCTCATAATCAACATGTGGCATGAGAATGTTAATTCTCTAGATGATAATAATAAATTATCATCTTAAAAGTCTCAGACTTTGCAACAACTTTGAATCTGCAGTTAAAAGCAAGCAAGCACTGTTGCTTCACAGACACTGGAGACATGGATTTCCTAAATGCACTGCTGTGCATTTAAAGTCTGGAGGATGACTTTGGAGCAAGGGCTCTATGGGAAGCACTGCCTCCCCCTTCGTGCATGCGTGTATACTTACAAAGACATCACATCTGCTGCACCACCCAAGAGGTACCTAGGGTGGGTCAGTTCTCAATCTGTTGTGGGTAAAATCCTTTGGAGTTTCTTTCTTGGCATTCATGTTAGAATGATGATCCCTGATTTTTAATAGAATTGCTCACTGAAATGCATTCAATAACTATATCCTTGTCTAGGGGAAGTAATGAGAAAGATAGAGAAGAGTCTGTGCCAGGTGCCACGCTGAGCATTTCATTTGAATCTTCCGATTTAATCCCTGTTCCAAAGTAGTGAAGCTGATCAGTTATTTGTAGAGTCTGGAAAAGAGGGGTGGAGGAGGGATGGAGGGACGGAGGGAGGGGGAGATTTTAACAAGTTAGAAAACTGTTGAATTTTAGAATTACTCTCAGAAATTTTTGAATCTAAAGCTTATTATTTTTGGTAAAGATACTTATCCAGTATAATCAGTATAGTTAGTAGTATAAAATAACTTGAGCCACATCATAAACTAGGTTTCCTTTAGAGGCTACATCAGGTAGATGGAGCACATGGCTCCATACTTTAGAGCACTGGATGATCTTCCAGAGACTCTAGGGTCAATTCCTAGCACCGATATCTTCTCCAAACCATCTGTAATGCCAGTTCTATTGGATCTAACACCTTATCTGGTCTTTGTGGGTACCAGGCATGCATGATGCTCACAGACATGCATACAGGTAAAATCAGTCACACACAAAAATATAATAAAAATAAAATAAAAACGCAAAATATTACGAGCTACCTTAGCCTACCAACATGGTTCTTCCATTCATATTGGGTCCCCGTAAAGAAATGAGAAGGCTATGTGAGACAAAAGATGGGAAAGTAACATGAAATGTTATTTACTTGGCTGAAAGAGAGTGGCACATATGTTAATTCATCCTGGCAGGTGCTAAAATATTTGGAATCTTAGAAGCTTTGAGAAGAAATTATCTTTACTGTGAATTAAAGTTCCTTTGACTATTTTTTTCATTAATCAAGCTTGACTTTCTGTACTGAAACATTACCAGAATGTCTTAGACCTTAAAACAGAACAGAGAAAGGGAAATGAAGAGAGGGGGAGATGGAATGGGGAGAAGAAAGTGAGGTGAGAGTGGGGATGGTGGTGTCAGGAGGTGACCTCATCTGAAGTTGCCTTCATCCAGCATTATTAGAGTTAACTCTGCTTCCCCATTACTTACACAGACAGTGTGTTTTCTATGTCTGTTTTACTTTGATAGCACAGTACTGTGCTTGACCTCCTTATACAATGACACAGTCTCTGCCTTTTAGCTGGGATGCTTGCATGATTTGCATATAGCAGCAATTGTCATATGGTTGGATTTAAAGGCACCATGCTGCTTTTTTTATTTTATTTATGTTAGCTGTTTTTACCCTTCTGTTATTTTTACATCATCCTTGATTCCATTTTATTTCAATTATTACCTTCTTGGGTCTAACTTTATTGCTATTTAGATTCTGCCCCTGAGTTTAGCATGCCTGCCTTTAACTTATACAGCCTCCTTCAGGTAATATTAAGCTGTTTCATATATAATATAAATACTTTATTATAAGTTTACACTTCACAAATCTGCAAGTATCTCCTGCCCATTTTTCTTTCCCGGTGCTAGCCTTAAACATAGATTTTATTTCTAGATGTACTATTAACTAAATATGTTGTTCATTTTGAGGTGTAAGAATTCCTATTAAAATTAAAAATAAGACAACACATTTGTCTCACCTAGGACTGCTATAAAAACGGTTTGTTGGTGATTTATTTTCTGGACTTTGTCTAAAAATATCTGCATTCAGACTTCATTTTGGGGGAAGTAATTCTGCCTGGAACAAAAAATGTATTTTCTTATTTACTTATTTATTTAAAAGTGTTTATTGATTTTTTTCAAGACATGGTTTCTCAGTGTAGCTCTGGCTGCCCTGGAACTTGCTCTACAGTCCAGGTTAGCCTCAAACTCTGAGCTCTACCTGCCTCTGTCTCCTAAGTGCTAAGATTAAAGGTATGCACCAGTACCACCAGGCAATGAATATACCCTTTTATCTTTCTGGTTTGATAATTTTTTGAAGTGAAATCTGAATTTTTTCCCACTACTTTCAACACGCTGTGTAGTTTCCAGTGGTTGCCATTTTGAGACCCCACTGTGGCTGTTACCTGTTTGGGTAAGGTGTGCTTTGCCAGGGTCTTCTCTGTGTTGCTTTGTGTGTATTCTGTAGAGTTTTTTAGGTGTGTTACATCATAGTTTTCCTTAATGTTGAAAGGTTTATTTCTGTTTTGAATATTTTGTTTCCATTTATATCCTTTACCATGTTTTCCTCCAGAATTTAAATCCTCTTTATGAGATCCTGGGATATTGTCTGGGATATTGTCATATACTCCTCTGTATGCTATACTGGGAAAAAAAAATATATATATATATATATATATATTCCCTGTATGCTATATTGGTATGTTGTCATATGCATTGATGAGACTCTAGCTATTGCTATTCTCATTGCTCTACTGTAGGTAAACTCTTTCTGAGACTTCAGTTTCACTAATTAAACATCTGGAAATTCTAACCTGCTCTATGATGATGTGTATCACAGCATTGTGGCTCTGGTATCAAGGAATGCTGTGAGAAGTTACATTGACTGACTTCTCCCTTATGTAGATAGATCTCAGTTGTATTCTGTCTATTGTTTAGAGCCTGAAATAGTTGCTATGCAAATTTATCACATAAACTTCTTTTACATTACTTATTCTATGGCTTGCATGGGGTAAGAACATTCTTTTGATTGGCGTCAGACTATTCTCTTGGTAGACTCTGATGACAATTTTTTTCACATTGAGCCTACATAGTAATTTATAATTAATTTTCACAACAAATTTGGCTGTGAAGTTAAAAGTCTGAATCCTGTTCTTATGGAATAGACACTCCTGCAAGTCAAAAACTACCTTGAGGCAAGTCAGGTTTTGTGGCACAGATAATTAAAGGCTATAGTCAAGATGCAAAAGCAACATGGTGGGGATTTTGAAAGGTGTACATGATATAAAGGAAGATGTGCATCTGTGATTGATGAGACCAGGTCAAAAGTGTTCCTCAAAGGTGATTTTTTAAGACCATGTTTAAACTTAATATAATGATTTAAGATGGTCAGGATAAATTTGATAACTCTTAAGAATCCATGATGAAAAAACCAAAACAGGACTGGAGAGATGGCTCAGTGGTTAAGAGCAATGACTGCTCTTCTGGAGGTTCTGAGTTCAAATCCCACCAGCAACCACATGGTGGCTCACAACCATCCATAATGAGATCTGATGCCCTCTTCTGGTGTGTCTGAAGACAGCTGTAGTGTACCTACATATAATAAATAAATAAATCTTAAAAAAAAAAAGAATCCATGATGAAGCCCATGAGCGTAGCTCCTGTTGACTTATAATGAGCAAGGATATTATTTTTGTAGTGATATCAATGACTGCAGATGCACAGTTGAGAAAGAGAGACATGGAAGGCTTCTTTAATAACCTCCTACCCTGCCAAAGTAACAGCGTAAAAAGAAATCCATCAAAGAGAACTCTTTAAATTGTGATAAGGATGATGATATGTAGCTCTCTACAATTGATGGCTTCTGGTGGGGTGTAAGTAGGGAACAACCCATGTTTTAGGGGTCTTGCCACTGGGAGGTGAACTATGCTCTGGTGAGTATATACACAATACAAATTGGATGTAGATTTTCATTCTTATATTGATTTTGGGGAGGACACAGGGCAGGGTGTGGATATGGAGGATTGGAAAGTAAGTATAGTGAGGTATATGATGTGAAATTCACCAAAAATCAATAAAAATTTTGAATCAAAACCTCTAAACTGAATACCATAGAAGATGAGGCTAAAAGAATGTAAGAACTGGAGGATGGGGTGGAGCACTGTGAGATGTTGTCTTCTGGGCAGGGCCTAGCTGCTGCACACATGGAACTTACTGCAGTTCTCGACACATGAACACACTGGGAAAAATCAAGCCAACAAGATGAGTTCACATTCCAACAGGCAGCACTAGCTGGAGTCAGTGGGTTACAAGTAAAAGGAGAAGGCATGAATTCGGGGGAATAATATGGTGGGTGGTACCTGCGACAAATACAAACAGGTGAATGGAGGCTGCATATTATCCTGATATGTGTGAACTTGAGATCTGTCTGTGGTTTTCATTATGAAAATTTAATAGTTAATGGGTACTGTTGGTTTTGCTGTATATGTGTGTTGTGAATGCCCCATTTAGAAGAAACAAATTATTGACTCATTTGGACATGAATTGGATTGTCATACTTTATAAACACGAAATAATTTGAACTATGAAGATCTTAGAGTATTATAGAGAGTCGTGTGACAGTCAGGGATAAGACTGAAAGCTATTTAGAGTTGGTTGTGTAGGACAAACATGTACAGTCCATGTACAATACATTATTTGGGTTCACTGACTATCTGCTAAGATCAGTGAAATGGAGTCTCTGTGTCTAGACTTTTTTTCTTATACAAGGTCATGGAGAGTGGTGAGGTATGAGAAGGCTCTCTACTAGGTGGCTTTGCAAAGAGGATGAACTCAATACAGATTCCATAGGCTTTAAATCTATAAGGATATCCCTTTGGAATCGTGAACAGAATGTTATGGATATTCTCTGAAGGGCTCTTAGGCTAAAGGTTAAACTTTCCATTTGCTCTGATTAAGTAATCCAGGAGGTACAACAATAAGAAAGTGGTATACAGAGTGGTCCCAAGAAATAATGGTTAAGGAGAAGTGGTAAAAGAGAAGAAAAATATGGCCTAGAAGCAGTGGGTGATAAATTTTAAACATTAACTTGATGCAACTTAGAATCACCTAGAATGGGCAGTGGGACTGGGACAGGAGTGAAGCTCTTAGAGCCAGTGGAAAGAATGGGACCTCAGGAGACAGAAGGTGAGGGGACTATCTAGAATGTACCAAGACCTGGGAGCTGAGAGATGCTCAGGACTCAAAGGGAGGGACAGTAAATGAAATGCTCACCGGTGAGGAGAAGCAACTTGTGGAGTCTACCTCCAGTGGAAGTGGAAGGATGGGGTTGCCATCCCACAGATAAGAGCTCTGACCCAGAGTTGTTCCTGTCTAAAAGAACTGCAGGGACGGAGATGGAGAGGAGACTGAGTTTCAGTGACAGGCCCAAATTGGGCTCCAGCTAGGGCAGAAGCTCTGAGGCCTGACACTATTACTGATGCTGTGGTGTGCTTACAGACAGGAGGTTGGCATTGCTGCCTCCTGAAAGGCCTAGCAGGCAGCCAAAAGAGTCAGGTGTAGATACTTACACCCACCCAGAAGCCCAGGGACCCCTGTGGTTGAATTGGGAAAGAGCTGGAAGAAGCCGAGGAGGAAGGCGACCCCATGGGAGGACCAGCTGTCTCAACAAACCTGAACCCCCAGTATCTCTCAGACACTGAGAGACCAACTAGGCAGCATCCATAGCTGCTATAAGGTCCCAGCACGTATACAGCAGAGGAATGCCTAGTCTGGCCTTAGTGAGAGAAGATGCACCTAACCTTTGAGAGAGACTTGAGGCCTCAGGGAGTGGGGAGGTCTGGTGGGATGGGGACAGGGGAGTGGGATGGGGAGTGGTTGCAGGGCGTACCTGAAGGATGATGGCAACTGGACTTTAAAAAATAATAATAATATAATTTTTTTTTTAAAAAAGTGAAAAAAGAATCTCACTGAGGGATTATCTAGATCAGGTTGGTCTGTAGATATTTTGGCGAGGCATTTCCTTGATTATCTAACCCACGTGGGTGGTACAGTTCCCTAGGCAGAGCATACTGGGCTGTGTAATAGTGTAAGTGGCAAGCTGAGCAGTAGCTATGCACATATTCGTTCTCTGTCTGCACTTGTCTATCATCTTCACCAGTTGGTTCTTCATGTTTCTACCTTTGCTTCCCCACAATGATAGACTATATCCTGGAATTATGAGGTAAAATGAACGTTCCCCCTAAGTTGTTTTTGTCAGGGCATCTTATCACAGCAACAATGAAATTAAGGCAGAAGTAAAAAAAAAATAGGAATTTCTAAAAAAAAAGAAAAGAAAGAAAGAAAGAAAGAAAGAAAGATAACATGACAATGACATATACTCTAATATATGCATAAAGATAAGAAGAACATATTTGACTGGATTGTTGGAAGTTTAGGGTAAATTCAAGAAGTAAGAGAAGTGAAAGTTTAACTGAGGAACAGTATGAAGTTTAAATGAGAGTTACTGGGGCTGAAGACTCCACCCTTCTCCCTCCACCCTTCCAGGAAACGTGAATGTTAAAAAGGACTAGGATTATACAAGATGAAACATGGGGTAAAAATTGTTATTTTATGAAGTAAAATACTTAACATATATTTTTAGCTTCTCTTTTGAGAACAAATAGGGAAGGGAAAGCTTGAAAACTTAACAGAAAATATTCTTAATGACAGCAGGGATGTGTTGTGACCACCTCTTTTACACACAGCTGGTGGGTGTATAAATTGGTGTAATCTTTCAGAGAAGCAATTTGATAATGTCTGTGAAGAGCCTAAAAAATACAATATTTGACTCCATGAGTCTTCTTACTGATATCTACCCTGTGGATAGTGCTAGAGATGTGGATAAAGACTTAAGTAATGGATAATAATCACTTCATCATTTATAGTAATGAAAATTGAAACAATATCTCTGAAGGAAGCCATACTTATATAAATTACAGTGTATTCATGGAATCTTACATAACTATTCAAATCTTATTTTCAAAGACTTTTCAGTTATTGGGGAAATGTTCTTCTGATGTATTATTGAGTGAAAATGAAAACTAAAACCACTGAATATAAATTAATACAAAGGCTAAAATTAAAAAAATACATTAAACTTAAAAGAAAAATAAAGCTGTAATGCTTGATGCCAAAAAGTAGAAACTGAGAAGAATGTCTGAATGTATAATTAAGGGGAAGGGGCTGTACACAAACTTTGTTTTAGGTAGAGAACAAAGGGGGAGATGTAAAGGCTCTATGCTCCAGTGTAGGAGAATGCCCAGGCCAGGAAGTGGGAGAGAGTGGGTTGGTGAGCGGGGAAGGAGGGAGGGAATAGCGTTTTTTTTTTCTGGGGGGGGGACTGGAAAGGGGATATCATTTGAAATGTAAATAAAGAAAATATCTAATAAAGAAAGGGAGGGGAGATGGAGAAGTGTATTTTTAGGTATGGAGAAGGAAGTCAAGAAAATTCCTCTCCAAAGAGAAGGAAGCCTTCTTTATCTTACTAATTCTTTTCCTCCTCCTCCTCCTCTTCTTCTTCCTCTATTACATCTACACTACACCAACAATATATATTTAGAAATAAATCAAAGCCTAAGACTTCTTTATAGTGTGTATGTGTGTGTATGTATATGTCAGTGTGTGTGTTCATGTGTATGTGTGTGTATACAGGTGTATATATATGCGTGTATATGTATGCATATGTATGCATGTGTGTGTGTATTCACATATCTGTCAATTACTTCCTTATTTTTGAGATAGGCTCTTTGCCCACTGAACCTCGAACTCACAGATTTGTTTGCCTACAGCCAGCCCAAGAGACTTTCTAGTCTTCAGGGCTTCAACACTGGGTTTGAGATACATGCTGCTTTTATTTTGGTACTGTAGAGCTAAACTCAGGTACCCATTGTTGTATGGCAAGAACTTTACAATGAATCTTCTTCTGGATCTCTCAGTAGATACTGGATTCTGTTATTAACGATAAACAAATTAAGATGTGGCACAGAAGAAATCTGTTGAAAGTTCCATGTGAGGATATTGTACATCTATAACTCAAGTTCACAGTCTATACCTGTGCCTTCCATGATAGGAGAAGTTAGAAACTAAGATCTGTGAGGATGTCCAAGGTAGATAACTAGAGAAGCAAACAAACTCTCAGGTACCTGAATGGTGCATAGGGTCTCCTTAAGGTCATTCATTATTGGATCCTAGTTTACCTAAAAATTAGTTGACTATATTGGTGTTGGAGAATAGAAAAGATGAGCTATAAACATCAAAAATTGGGAAAGTTGTGGCAGAATTTAAATGCTTTGAAAGCTTTGGACATAAGTAAGCTGAATTGGACACAAATGTGAAAAACTGGAATTTTGGGTGAAGTCAAAAGTAAAACAGAAATACGTGCAGGGGGACTGCAGGACTCACAGAGCCAAGGGTAAGTGGGAAGGAGAAGTGGGATGCTGGTCCAACCGCTGTCAGCTGGAGCTCAGGGACAGCCTTGACGTAGATAGTTAAACTGTCTGTCTCTCTGGAAAACAGTGACTGAGGTCATTCTTCCTGTGAAGAATGAAAGAATCAGAAGCCACGAGAGCATGACAGTGTCATCTCTGCATGATTGCTAGATAAAAGGAGTTTTCAGAAGGTTGCTTGAAGATAAAAGGTGATGCAGAGTAGATGTGGTTGAGTGCAGCATGAAACTCAAATGGCCAATGGGCTTCATGTGAGGACTGATGAAGAATCAGGGAAGGGCAATAGGAGGAGGGGCCTTTACAGTACCCTGAGGTAAAGGAGAAGAAGCAGACAGAAGCACAGGTAGAACATTACATGAAGCAGAGATACTGTACAAAGCCAGATCATTCACACTTGGACAAAACTAAGAAATAAGAAAATAGTGAGTCTTATCAGAAGGGAGGGACTTCTGTGAAAGAGTGGACTTTTAATCTTGGAACATGGTCAAAAGAATTTATAAAGAAAAACAGATGGCTGGAAAGATTACTCAGCTAGTTAAGAATACTAGCTGTTCTTCCAAGAGACCCAGGTTCAATTCCCAGAACCCACATCACAGCTCACAACTATTGTAACTAGTTCAGAAGATCCAATACCTCCACACAGACATACATGTAGGGAAAACAACAATGCATGTAAAAAATTTTTAAAAGTTAAAAATTAATAAAAAGAAAGAAAACCAGAAATGAGCAAGAACACATGGCAGATAAGAGCCACAAAGAGGCATTGTGAATTGAAAGGACTAATTCATGTCCGAAAATGGCCTCAGAGAGGCATGTGGCCCAAAATAGTTATTCTGAGACTCTTGATATGAACCAACTGAGACCTATGAAGTATGAAAATTTTATCAATGCTAGAAGCCTTCAGTCAAACTTCAAACTATACAGAAGCCTCTGTGACATGTCATAAAGCTAATTCTGTCTTGGTGGTTAGATACAGTTAGCTGTCCGCTTGTAGTAGAATCAATGGTGAGAGGTTGCCAGGAAGCTGAATTTTTCCCCAGACATGAATTACACAAAATAGAGCACCGTGGGGTAACCTGCCCATAAGAAGAACTCCTTGTATGAGGCTGGAGATGAACTTGTTTATTTTCTCTAATTCTGAGCTCTCAGTGTAATGGGCAGAGGGTTCTAGTCATCAGAGTTTGGAGCCTCCGGCTATTATGTAACCAGTTTTATTCTCTGCTGTTTGGAGAAATCTTCAAAGGCTGGATGATTTGTTTTCTACTGTTTGTATAACAGTGAGATATGTAGAAACATCTGGTCATATATATCAATTCTGAGGCAAATAGTTGGCCCTGATAAATTACTGCAAGGAGAACATGCACCTCTGCCTTACATTGTCATAGGGGGGAAATAGTGTTTTCTAAAGGAAATTATAAGTGCATAATGAAATGTTAAATCATTGTACGATTTGCCACACCATAGGCAATTTTCCCTAGAATCATTGATAAACATCCTTAATAATGAATTTCACAAATTCTTGGACGGGCATGTGCTTTAATTAACATCTTTAGCTGTAAGCTAGGGGCAGATGGGGACCATTGTTAATAATGCCATAATTGAAAACCATCAGTTTGGATACAGGGTATGGATTCACAACTCACTAATGACCACAGAGATCTAAATGCCCCTAATTGTTAGGAGACACAGTGAGTGGCACAGAAATTAGGCTGTCTATTGATGAGGACTGGATCAGAATAGAGATACTCTCAACTTGGCCCACTGTGTGCTGGCAGTTTATACCCCCAAAATCTGGAGTTTGTTATAAAGATCATAGTTAGTTGTGAATTAAGGTACTCAAGGTGGCTTGATCAAACCTAAATTTCCTCATGTGTGTTATACCACACCTTTTCTTTTCATACAACCTGCTATTCTCTAAGGAGCTAGAGTGGTATGAGGTGTTTTGATTTGTACATTACTGTACTCCACAGGCTTGTGTGCTGAAGGATTGGGTCCCAGCTGGGGTGATACTCTGGGAAATGGAGGACATTTTAGGAGATGAGGCCTAAATGGAAGATTTGGGACTTTGGGGAAGATTCTAGGGATGTATCTTGCTCCTGTCTCCTTATCATTCTTTTCCTCCCTCTCCTCTTTCTCTCTCTGCTCTCTGACATCTTTGATTGACTACATGATCCATCATCCATGACGTTGAACCTCACCTCAGGCTCAAATCACAAATCCACCACAGAATGAAGCCTTATGCTAAAGCAACCATTCCTCCTTTTAAGCTGCTATCTCCAGTGTGTCCCAGCATTTAAGTCTGATGAATACAAGATTTCCAAATCCCTTTCTCACTGTAAGTGGACAAGTGTATTTCCAGCCCCAGGGAACTTCTGATAAGTGCTCACTGTGGACATTTTTGCAAACGGAGGCTGGCACTATCATCTGATCAAGAAAGACATATATTTTTACTTCTACACATGCTCCCAAGACTGAGGCAGCCATGCCCATCCATGGTCAAGAGTAGGTAAAACACATTCCCATATCCTTTTGGAAAATTACTAAGAAAAAATGAGTATATTTAAAAACTACTCCTTTGGTCAACTAGCATCACAAAGTAATGAGTCTTCCTCTAATGTAGCCCAGTATGTCTCTAGATAGTGTATCTACTTTTAATCTAGACACACACTGTGTGAAACTTTCCGTAGATTGGTGAGCTCTTAGTAACAGCAGCTAGGTAGCTGAGAAGGCTGAGGAGAGCACAAGCCTATTAGCCTTTGTCCTTTCTGGACACAAAATAGTATTTACATTGTTTGCCATTATGCCAAATGTATAGCGCATGTTTTAGCTATTTTTTAATCACTCAGGCATTTCTGTCTCTGGATATTTACCTCAAAATATGGGAGGAGAGCAGAAGGCAATGTTATTAAAGGGGGTTTTGAATATAGGTTTTGAGGGTGGCTTAGTGGAGTCTCACAAAGGCATGTTTACTCATGGAATCCTCATAGATTCACTGCATTCTGAGAAACATCTTCATAGACTTCAGAATTTGTAGTTTAATATTAGCCAATATACCTCCTTAGTTGTGAGATCATTTGAACTAGCTCCAAGGACGCATAACACAGACATCAGTTTATAGTTATGTTTTTGTTTTGTTTTCTTTTCATCTTGCTCACTACCCCTCTCTAAGTCATTCCCTCGCACAGTCCTTCCCCCATTGATCCACACCCATCTCCTCTAAGTGGGTGGGAGCCCCCCTGGGTACCCTTCTACCTTGGCACTGCAAGTCTCTGCAAGATTAGGTTCATCCTCTCCCACTGAGGCAAGACAAGGCAGTTCAGCTAGAAGAACTTATCCCACAAACAGCTTTTGGGATAGCACCCATTCCAGTTGTTCAGGACCCACATGAAGGCCAAGCTGCACCCCAGGTACATATGTGTAGGGAGGCCTAGGTCCAGCCCATGTATGTTTTTGATTGGTGGTTCAGACTCTGAGAGCCCCCAAGGGTCCAGGTTAGTTGAGTTTGTTGATCTTCCTGTGAAGTTGCTATCTCCTTCAGGACCTTGGAATCCTTTCTCCTATTCTTCCATAAGAATCTCCAAGCTCCATCTAGTGTTTGGCTGTGAGTGTCTATGTGAGTCAGTTGCTAGGTGGAGCCTCTCAGAGGACAATATACTCCTGTCTACAAGTATAAGAGAGTATCATTAATAGTGTTAGGGATTGGCACTTGCACTTGCGATAGGTCTCAGTTTGAAGTTATTATAAACCTCTGTTCTAGCCCAGGACCTTGTGCAGTCTAGTTAATGACTGTTCCACGAACTTCATTGGAAGCCATTTGTTAGCTGGATCTAGCATTGTAGCGACATCTAGAGGAGGTTGTATAGATTTCATGGCTAAGAGAAGTTGGGTTGGGAAACAAGAAGAGCACAAGGAAGGATTGGAATGGAATGCTTGGACATAGGGAACCTCCTTCCATTTACCAGTTCGCTGGCAGTATGTATTAAGATCCCTCAAAATAGCTGGATCTAGGGTTCCATTAAGTGGCCATTTTGAACTTCCATCTAGTTGATATTTAATCCAGATCTTATTGCAGAGATATATTAATTTTGATGCCTTCAAGTCAGACATTAATTTTAAAGATTTGAGATTTTCCAGGATACATCCCAGTGGGGTGCCTGGAGGTACTGGTCAAAGACATTCTGATACCCATTGGTGGGTGTTTGGTTATTCCTACCAGCGTCCTGAGAACAATCCAAGCACCGAACAGTTAATAGCCAAAGCTAATGGTTCAAGTCGTCA